>BTPG01000003.1:253518567-253541067 GCA_036245525.1 Semisulcospira habei | reverse complement strand
GAGCCCGGCCAAGTGGAATCAGCAAGAGACACAGATCCTCATGAGCCCCCGCAACTGCGGGAGCTCATGAGGATCTATGTCTCTTGCCGTTGGATAGTGTATAGTGGTGTTTTTTTTTTTTTTTTTTTGCATCGAAGATATTATATACAGATATTACTTAGCCTAAATTTGTGAGGACAGGTTTTTTTAGAGGTTCACGAGAAGCTCCTGAAAAGATCTACGTATTGTGAACATGCACTTACATGACAACTGTTTCTTTCTTTTTTTTCTGTCGAAGCACATACAGAACAAAGCGATCAATAGTCCTTTCAATGATATATTTTTGCTCACGCAGCGTAATGCTGAACCACTACCGCCGAGTTGGTATATCTCAACCTGTACCTAGGTTAAACGCACCAGCGGCGCCATTGCTGCTATTTTCGCACCAGACCGGTCGCTCGGACCGGTCATGTGCACCAGAACTTTCGCTACGAAGCCTACAAGATGGCGGCTATCGCTTCGAGCCGGTGGCAGCCTCGATTCACTGACTTGAACCATCCCTGTTTACGCATTCAAAAGCTCTTAAGTTTATTCAATATGATAGGGAATTCACTTGTATTGGGTAAGCGAAGACACACTTGTCTTATATGTTTATTTTTTAAGCGTCAGTAGTCAGAAATATGACCCGATATCCCAAATACAACCAAAGCATGTGTCTGTGAAGAGTTACCTCCCCTGAACCAATCGAAATGAATTTTTTCCTCTTTTCTGCGTGTGCGAGGTGAGGCAGTTTGATGCAATGAAAATGTTTCGTTTCTTGTGTATTTCGTTTCTCTGTGTAATATTGCCGGATTGCATATGGGAAAGGGTTTATTTTTTATTCCTCTTATTTTGCAGCAATCAAACGTCACGTGATTATTTGTTCCAGACTGCTCATTACAGGTACAGAAAGCACACGCTCTAAACCGATCTGGTGCACATGACTTGTCCGAGCGACCGTTCTGGTGCGCAAATAGCAACAATGGCGCGGCTGGTGCGTTTAACCTAGGCACAGGGCTAGGTATACCAACTCAGCGCTACTACCCAATACAGGCCTGTGGCATGAAACTACAGATACGTCAGTGCCCCCCACTTAAATAAACCTCCCACTTAAATAGACAGTCTTGTAAAAAGAACATTTTACAACCTTATATTTGTAAAGGACCTGTTTTGGAATAGAAGATATTCTACATCAAAATCTGGTCAAGGGCAGTAGGTTGAGCCGCTTTACAGTACAGAAAGACAGCTGGTTGTGTCCGTATTTAGTACGGACTAAAGGGACACTGCGGCATTTGTCTTCGTAACAGTCGTAGACATAGTGTTAACACCGGATAAGTGCCTCACACTGTGATGTAAATTGCACATGTAATGCCTTGCCAGCAAGTGGTGTAGATTCTCATGAGCACCTGCGGAGTGGCCAAGCTACATTTAATGAATGTATGACGTCAGTGCAATTTTTGAATTTACGTTTGATATAATGATAACTTCTATTGAGAGCCGTTTTATAACTGAGCGTTTCCATGTTAATGTTGACTGCATAGTGCAAACATAATAGATTTACTACTTGAAGCACCTATACAAGAGTTGTTACCCTTTGATTATTTTCTTCAGAATTTCCTGATAATAGTAAGTGTGACGTTTGTACCGTGTGTGTACTGCGAATCAGGACGATACGGGCAGGACTGTAGCCTGACGTGCAGCGCCGGATGTCAGTTCGTGTGTGACACAGTCAGTGGGAACTGCACGTGCAAGCCGGGATGGACAGGGTCACAGTGTCAAGGTCAGATTGGAGAGCAGATTACGGTCTCCTCAATAGATGTGTCTAACTAAATAAGCATGAAGACGCGTGTGACGTCATTACCGGGAAATGTTCCTGTGGTTAGCAGTGGAAATCACCAGACTGCACAGGTGACAGTGTGTGTGCGTGTGTGTGTGTGTGTGTGTGTGTGTGTGTGTGTGTGTGTGTGTGTGTGTGTGTGTGTGTGTGTGTGTGTGTGTGTGTGTGTGTGTGTGTGTGTGTGATATTCCAGAGCAATTAGGTAATTGCAGAATTACCCAAAAAGAAATAAACGCACTTTAGAAGAAGGAGGTCAAAACAGTCGTTTTGTACTTGATCTTCCAATGTGTGTGTGTATTTCTTTGTTGGTTATATCCATGCATTCATAAAGTATATTGTCTGTTAGTACATTCACTTAGTCAAATGTGGTAGTTGTAGTTGTACATTGCTTAATGTCCCGATAGCAAAAAAGACTTTCTCAGGACGTGCATGCACTGCTTTTGAAAAAAAAAAAAAAAAAAAAAAAAAAAAAAAAAACAGAATATTGAATGTATGTCGCCAGCCGGTCTAATACGCTCAAAATAAACCTGAGAACATTTAGCAACAAACATCGAATATCAAGAGCTACAGGCAGCGCAGACATTAGGGATAGTTAAAAAAGGAAAATACAGGTGAATGGACCAGGAGTAGCCAGAAACACGTGCCCCAGAATAGAAGGGAAAACTCACTCTTTTGGGCTGACCAGGGTGACCCTTGGAACAAAAAAGTAGTTATTATTATTACATGGTATTTATATGGCGCATTTCTCATATTTATAATATAACTCAATGCGCAGAATGTAGCCGCGAACTAAACCCAACAAGCACGCTCACGTGAATCGCGCGCATTCACTCATACACTGTACGTAAACACAGAACATTCACGTGGTGCTAAGGGCAAGCTCAAGCGAGCTACTAAAGTGACGGTGTTTGGAAATCGTTTTGTATTTAAAATTTTTATTAAGTTGGCTGAAACTGATACCAAAGTGAAGGGGGAGGAAGAGCCGGAGTACCCGGAGAAAGACCCCCCGACGGTCCGCAAGATTTAACGGTGACACTTACTAGAGGAGAAAAATCCGACGCCGGAACCCGGAATCGAACCTCGCACTTTTAGCATTGGTGGCAGGCGCCTTAACCACTGCGCCACGGACCGCCCCACCTAAGTCCCCCAGGGCAGACCCGGGTGCGGGTTGGTCAAAAGTTAAGTGGACTAAATTCAAAATACCACTTCACACATATCTAGTCCATTCAACACGGACACAAACACACAGGAAATCCACCACGATAGTTCAAGGGTAGTGCCAAAGTTGCTTGGCGTGCTCAGTTCATTCCCCACGCGTGGTTGTCAAAAAGAACATACAAAATTATGTGCTTTGGCCGTACGTATATTCTGTGTGCGTTTCCGACCCTTTCCACCACCACCCCCTTTCTCTCTCTCCCCCCCCCCCCCCCCTTGCAGACATTGATAATGTTTTTTTTTCGATTAGTTCCTTTGTGCTAATTCTTTGTTAGCTCAAAGAGCGTTTCGTTTCTGATATTTCTTCTGCGGTGGAAGACGACGCTTAACCTGATAATTATGGTCCGTATCTTTCCCAACAGAGTGTTCCGCTGGACATTACGGGCACAGTTCCGGCTGTAGAGCTTGCGGCGCTAGCTGTGAGAGTGTGACGTCATGTGACCCAGTCAACGGTATTTGCACGTGCCGCACGGGTTGGGAGCCGCCAACATGTAGAGGTGAGCCGACGACGATCAGCACGAACATCGGATATAATGGTTTACTTAATTACAACAAAGCAATCTGATTTTAACTCATTCAGCCCGACGGCCGTATTTCCCAACTGTTGGAGGCGTCATCTAATTACCATGCACCATTTGCGGGATATGGATAGACCATGATAATTCCAGATCAGTGCCAGATTAGTTTGGCGCCGACAGGCGCCAAGCTAATCTAGCACTACCTTGAATTATCATGGTCGACCAATCTCCTACTGCAGTGCGTCAGAACCGCTAAATAGGTTAACATGTTAATGTGGTCAACTGTCTACTATCTGCCTTTCAGCAACAACAAAATCAACAACAACAATATCAGAGAAAGTTGTGACATACTATAGGTCTTTCAAATGCGCCCGATAACTAAGTTTCGTAATTTCTGGTTACAAGTTTGCTCATAAGAAATTTGATGGGGTGCGCCTGGTTCTTCTGTTTTCCTGTGCACAGCCTGCGAGACCAAGTTATGGGGAGTTAACTGTTCCGTATCTTGTGGAAACTGTGGGGGTGACGGCTCTTGTGACCTTATTTCTGGATCCTGCAACTTTGGACGTGAGTACATGGCGGGTTGTACGTAGTGTTGTATGTGGTAGTGAGTGTATGTAGCACGAGTGATATCTCTGCAGTGAACTGTGAATACTACGAACTACTGGCAGCCTGTGATTTGTCGGTGTGTCGATTTCCTCTTTGTCCGCATTTCGGCCTGTCCGAGTATTTTGGAGCAGCCATCCGGATTAGAAGAGGGATTAAAAGAGGCATTATCTGTTTGCTTAGATGACTTTTCACTGACAATTTGTATCATTGCAGTGTCATCTTTCGAGGGAGAAAGTAACACAGGTGCCATAGTTGGGTCTGTTGTGGGTGTTGGAGTTTTCATCGGCGTTGCCATCCTGGTTGTTGGTGTGCTGCTACTACGGTCAGTATTCGAGTGTTCATTTAACAATGCTCATGGCCTAGGTATAAAGGCTGATCTAGCATTTACACGCCATGTGACCTGCCATTTGGACAATGATGTGCCGAAAATAAATTGCCTGTTGTCCCCGGTGAATGGCTAAACATGTTTGAAAAAATGGACGACCTCTAAAGCCGCACGACCATCAATAGACAAATAGACTGCTCTGATTAAACACGCCCCACGTTCACCAGATATTTCATTCTGCCCTAGGTTTTGTCTTTTTTATATTTCATAACTGCTCAGCTTGGTTTTGTTCATTTTCAATCGTGTTTGGTACTTGTCGTCGGGTTCGTCAATTGTGTAGCCATTGCGTAATAACTAATGGGCTACAGACAATACTTTTTGAAAGTTATCTTCCAGAAGATAGACCGCCGTGAGATGGCCGTAATCTCTTGCTCGGCGTTAAATCCAGCTAACTAACTAACTAACTAACTAACTAATTATGACTAACTCAAAAAGGTAGGTCAGGCGGCATGTCAGTTTTCACGGATGTTGGTCAATCGATTTACAAACAAGCCACGAGTTTTTAATCGGCTCCCGTATTACGTAGAGGTCATTGTATCTTCTTAGATGAACATCTTGAATGAACAAATGTGCGATCGAGTATTGTATTTCATAACATAATACACTACTTTTAAAAACAGTGTGTACACTTACTCTCCGGTCGATATTTAGCAATCGCCTGGATATTCAAATAATCGGCTTACACCGCTGAAAAGCTCGTTCAATGAAGCCAACTTTTGATCTAAGGGGGGGGGGGGGGGGGAGGGGAGGGGGAGGGGGGGGGTTGTCGCCCTTCGTGGTCTACAGCGTAAAGAAAATGCAATGGAAGAAAATGAAACTGACAACGCGGTAACGACAAATGAAGGAGCTTTTCAGCGGTGTAAGCCGATTTATGTAATTGCAAAATGTTGACCGGACAATAAGCGTACACAAACTGATGGCTGTATGCAGAAGGTGGTTATGATATGGTATACGATGTAACCATCAATCGTATTTTTCATCAGTATATTATGCGATGGTGACGACAATGTCTGATGATGATGATAATGGCGTTAATAAAAAATAATTAATTTGTGGGTACTATTCAGTGATAACGATATTAACAAAGAAATGTTTTACTTACGCAGCTCACGCAGATTACGGAGGTCTGCGCAAGCCAAAGAACAGAATGGCGACAACTGTCGAAACGATGCGAAAAGTAAGTCTTCATGGCATCTTTTGCATTCAATGTTAAAATGAATTGTTTAATCGCCTCTCTGGTGGAAGACACCTGCTATCATCACCCAATGCAAGAGGCGAAAATCCTCACAAGCCTTCATGCCACGAACATGCAAATAACATGTAGCTTTTAGTGCGCTGTGCACAACTTTTTACAAGTGGTAATCATATTGATGATGATGATTTGTCGATCATCGTCATCATCATCATTATCTTGCCTCAGTCGTATACAGGCAGGCAAGGTTCCCGGTGATGAATACGTACGAGTTCCAAAACACCATCTCTATCCGGTGGCAATAAAGAGGTTCATGACATCTTTTGCTTTGCAGCCACAGACACAGCTTTAGATGTTCCGAACAACATGAGAACCCTCAAAGACACGTCACAGGGAGAGCTGCCCGACAACGGCGCTGACAACTACGACAAGCTGGACCATTATAAGAACTCTGACGACATAACACCTTACGCGTCACTACAAGCGCGAAACAGTGACACAACCGCCACCGGCACAAACGTTTACGAAATACCGGAAAATAATTATGAAAGTAACAAGAGAGACTAATGTACTGGACCAAACGGTTGGCTTATGGTTGTCAAGCTTAGCCTCCCAACCCCATTTGCCCTCACCTACCCCTTCCCCCCCCCCCCTGCCCCCCCCACCCCCCTCGCCCCCCCCCCCTTCCACGAACCTTGCCGCACTTAACTGTTTTCTTTATGATTACATCTGAAACAAAACGTGTTTGCCTGATAGCTGAGTTGAGGAGCACTCTCATCAGTACATACCAACTGCAATTGCAGGAGATTGATAAGGAAAGTTCAAGAGAGCGCATGTTGTAATTGTATTACGAATTAGGCTTTGCCAGTGGTTCTTGCCGCCTCGAGAGGCCGAAAACGACTAGGGAGTTGATGTCAAACGTCGAGGGCTTTAGCCAGAGGCTTTACCTTTACGTCAACTCCCTAATCGGCCCCCATATGCAACAAGAACTATCACTGGAATACCCTAACTGGTAATACAATGATATTGTCTTCAATTGTGAGTATGTACAAATCTATAAGCACGAAGTACACCTACAACCTATATATAAAACCGAACCTTCTTGTGACAAACGCTCAATGTTTTTGACTTTGATGCAATTACTTCCTTTTGCGGGAATCTCCGCTAACGTTTCTCCAAATATCCGTCTAATTTATCACTTGTTCAGTTTTTTAAATGAAATATCTGCCATAGGTTGTAATAATAATAAGTACTTGAATAGCGCCTAACCTCAGATTAGAGCTCTAGGCGCTTAACAAAAACTAATTGTACAAAAATAACTAATTACACAAACGCAAATTTACAAAAAGTACTAAAACAAATACAACTGACTTTGTAAACAAGCTATAAAGTCACCATTCAAAAGTGCTACGCTTATGGACTCATACTCGCATTCACGCGCACACACACACAGACACACACAGACACACACACACACACACACACACACACACACACACACACACACACACACACACACTACTTCTAACAATGATAGAGATGACTTTAACATGACAGGTGTTTGACAAAGTCATTTGTAGCCTCTCTCGAATCTACGTATCTCAGTTCACGTGGGAGGTCATTCCAAACAACTGGGCTCCAGTACCTGAATGACCACTCACCGAACGACTTTGTTTTTACAAGAGGGATACGTAAAACTCGAGAGTCGGCAGCAGAGCGCAAATTCTGTCTTGGGGGCGTATACAGCTGGAGAAGAGAGGCAAGGTAGTGTGGGCAGAAACAGGTAATACAACTGTGAGTCATGCATGAATTTTTGTACTGAATCCTAGTTGTTACAGGTAACCAGTAAAGAGCAGACAGATGGGGTGTGATATGATCTCATCTAGGGACTCTAAGAATCAACCTAGCAGCTGAGTTTTGAATTTTCTGGAGTTTGCAAATCAGGCACTGGGAACAGCCAGCACAAAGAGCATTGCAATAGTCTAATTTTTGGTTGTACATAACGCCTTCATATAGGCCTAGCTTTTGTATTACGTAACTCTGTCCCAAAACGTTGAGTTATTCACAAACCAAGGGGAATCACTCAGCGCTGGACAGACAAACAGATAGATCCCCTGCCCCCGCCTATCAGGCACCTATTCGCCATCCCACAGAGAAATACGCAGGTATAGAACAAGACGATCATCTACATCCCTAAAAGGATGCATCAGGTCTCGTTTATAACCCATGTCTTTCTCCGGAACTTAGGAAGTAGGCAGGAGAAACATACATACACAAACACGAAGGTGCATTACTATATGTGGTCGGGTAAATACCCTAATTTCCCACAGCCGATGCACAGAGCATTACACAACAATGTAACGATACAAATTTGCCTCGAGTTATAGATACTCACAAACCAGATAGGTGAGTCTAGCGCTGGCAGAATTGTACACAAACCAAGGGGAATCACTCAGCGCTGGACAGACAGATAGATCCCCTGCCCCCTAAGTTCCGGAGAAAGACATGGGCTATAAACGAGACCTGATGCATCCTTTTAGGGATGTAGATGATCGTCTTGTTCTATGCCTGCGTGTGCCTGCTGGGTGTGTGTGCGCGCGCGTGCGTGCGTACGTGCATGCGTGTGTGTGTGTGTGTGTGTGTGTGTGTGTGTGTGTGTGTGTGTGTGTGTGTGCGTGCGTGCGTGCGAGTTTGATTTGCACACTTTACCTAATTAAATGTCAGCATTTGGCATAATACTGGTGTAAAGTCGTCGTGTTACAGCTGTCCTTTAGAAGCAAATGTGTGCAAACATCTGAAATGTTCTACAAATAATTTCGTTATTTGCTTTGGTCGATCTCTCTATGCATACCTGACACCTGCAAGGGGCATAGATCCACGATAACCCTGTAGACGCAGGGCTGCTGTGAACCTATGCCCCTTGTGCGAGCAGGTGTCTATTTAAAGAGTGAGTGCGTTCTAATTTTTCCCCTTTTTAATATTATTTTTATGTGCTGTAAAGCGCTCCGAACTTGCTGTCCGCGGGGAAGGGCGCTATATAAAAGCTATGTATTATTATTATTATTATTGTAAACCGCTCGGGGACCTAGCTGTACATAGGTTTAAGGGCTTAATCTTTACACTATCAATGGATGAAGGTTGTGATGTTTAGATCATTGTTAGTTCAAGAGCTCCAGCCGCCCAAGGAACGTGGATACAAAATGGTCTCAGCAAGAGGCATAGATCCTCATGAGCCCCCGCAATTGCGGGGGCTCATGAGGATCTATGCCTCTTGCACTTGGGTGACAGTGAAGTGGATAAAAATGCGACTGTCGATTTGTTTTCAGGAAGTGGTGACTGATAAGATTACAGGCAAGTGTCCGTCAGTATGGCGTTATCAAAATGCTCTGCAGTATATCACGTTCAGACAGGTTGTCATTGCCCATGTGTGCTTGTACCAGCTCTCTATCGTGCATATACGCGCTGTAAATGAAAATATGCAATGTTTATATGTAAAATAATTACTTAAGACTAGACTACTGTACCACAATTTGTAGTTCAACTTAATAACAGGGAGTGATTATCAGTACCACACTTCCAGAGCACGTTTTCTGTATGTGGATATGTCAGCAAGCACATAAACACACACAGACACACATATAGGCACACGCGCGCGCGCGTGCACACACACACACACACACACACACACACACACACACACACACACACACACAAACACACACACGCCCGCACGAAAACACACGCAAGCACGCACACACACACACACACACACACACACACACACACACACACACACACACACACACACGCACGCACGCACGCACGCATCAGCATTCGCACATACACACATTCTTCTGACGTGCTTGTTCAATCTTATCATGCACACAATCTTCACATCTTCTCCAGTTTGTAGATGATACACTGACATACATGTCTGATACATGTGTAAAACCGTGCAGACTGTTGTTGTGATAAAACACTGTGCATGTCAGGAAATAATCAATGTGGTTGGAGCACACACACCAAACCACTCAGGTCAACAGCATGAGCTCTGTCATGGCCTATGCCACAAGCTGTAGTGTTGAACCCATTGTGAATCAACACAACCCAAAAAAAAAAACACACAAAAAAACCTCGTTCCGCAAAACAATACAGATGCTAACTTGTGACAGCAAAAGACATACAAACTTCATGAACCCCAGCAACTGCGGGGGCTCATGAGGTTCTATGCCTCTTGCACATGAGTGGCGTTGATTAACTCGACACTGAAAGGGTTAAGCCCTGTGTATTACTATGTAATGTAGCCATTAAGCACAAGCAAGGCATCTCCTGCAGATGGTTGGCGGTGAACTGTCTGGACATTCAAAGGGTTGAACCCCTATACCTTCAAACAGTGCAGTGGGGCCACTCAGCCCCAGTAACTTGTCTTTGCTTAACCCTTATCATTCGGAATACACCAGTGTGCGAAATAACTTTGACTAAAATAGTTCAAGGGTGGTGCCAAAATAGCTTGGCGCTTAGAGGCGCCAAGCTATTCTGGCACCACCCTTGAACTAAAGCCATTGGTCTATATATCCTTATCTGTAAGTACCATAATGTAGCTTGCATATGGCTGTGTACAAATTTGAAGTTTTTAGCCTCAGTATGATATGGGTTAATATTTAGCGCATCCGAGTACCACAAACCAGCTGAAATGAACTGACGGGCACAGACAAGGAAGTCTAGCGTGTACACAGCAGATAGCCCGGTACCTCCGGTAGATACTGCATAGATAGCGCACACGTATACACAAATCCGTACAGTTTCAGTATAGTGCACAGTGTGATCTTTCTTCGTATTCATATATTAATAATAATAATAATTATTATTATTATTATTATTATTATATTATCATGTTTATTGTTGGTGGGGGTGCCGGTTTTCTTACTGAACCTAAAGATGGCATACAATCTTTTTGAATTTATCACCTTTTGCGTTATATTATTTATATCTTCATTATTTATTTTCTTCTTTGGACTTCAGTAAGTACATAAGCCGCGAATACGGAGGCGGCACGACTCGAATGAGTTAAGGTAAATAGAGATGGGCAATCCAAAACAAGACAGGAATGGGCGAGATAAGACTGAAAGCAGAAGTAACCCGAAGACGGCAAACATGACATAGTCATTAGCGTTTAACCCCTTCACTGTCATTAGACGCAGATTGTTTATAAAATCATTGTAAATTCAACCGTCCAAAAGATCCATTTGTTACCATGGAAGGAGTGATATACATTATGCAAGAGGTGGGTATTCTGTGTCAAAACAATTTCTCTAACAACTTCTTCACAGACCTGAGTATCGTAGGTGTAACTTGCAACATGAGTTCCACATTTATATCTGATTTCTTTGGTTCATCACTGGACTGTCAAGGCGCATATAACGGCAGAACAGAAACTAGATGGATAAAAGCAGACAACCCTGACACAGCGAACTGTTTCTATTTAGACAAGACCGGTTTTTCGCAGTACTGGCAGGTGGACCTGAGACAGACACGTAACATTCACAGGATTATCATCTATCCCGAGTGTGGGTAGTTCTGCTAGCACGTGGGACGGTATAAATGTTTATATACTCCACATATCACTGTCTTATATTTTTGTCGAGCGCCTCACTTACATTTTTAAATTATGCATACAGTACAATACTTTTCCTGTGGCGTTTAAAAAGGCAAAAGTTGGTCCTATACCCAAGACCAAAGATACTACTGATGTGAATAACCTTAGTCCCATTTCACCCGCCGTGGGATGGCCTTAGTTGCCTGCTCGGCGTTATTCCCAAATAACTAACTAACTATCATCCCATTTCTCTTCTGCCTGTTTTATCAAAGCCACTGGAGAAGCATATTCAAAAGTATCTCCTCCAGTACCTCGAAGAACGGTCCTTGTTAAATAAGTTCCAGTCCTGGTTTAGACCTAAACACTCATGCCACTCAGCATTAGAACGTATGGTTGATTCATGGCTAGATAACATCAACAATAACAAAATGTCTGGCACGGTATTCTTGCTCCTGAAAAAAATCATTCGATCTTATAAATCATGAAATCTTGCTCAGGAAACTTAATGTTTATTTCAACAGCAGCAACCCGTCAGCCCTTTCATTTTTTTTAACTCTTACCTTTCTACGAGAACACAAGCTGTCTATGTAAATGGCAACTATTCCACAGAGGGTAAGGTAGAGCTTGGTGTGCCTCAGGGTTCGGTTCAGGGAACATTGTTATTCTGTATCTTTTTTAATGATTTACCACTGCACATCAAATGTGCTAGTGCTGAGTATGACATGTTTGCTGACGATTCGACGCTACATGGGGCCTTTAAAACTGTAGCTGACATAATAACCAACAGTCTCCAGCAGAGCATACAAGACGTCTCTGAATGGTGCAGTAGTAATAGAATGATAGTCAACACATCAGCTGCAACCCGCGCCTCTAAACCTCTCATTTGAAGCTGTCCCCATAGAGCAAGTACAGCAGCACCATTTACCAGGGGTAATTGTAGATAGCCAACTCAGTTGGCAGCCTCGTCTTATACACATCGGAAAGACAATTTCAAAGAAATTATTTTTACTGTCTAAACTGAAAGCGGTCATTAATCTGAACACGCGTAAACTATTTTTCAATGGATACATCAAGCCCCACATTGATAATGTTTCAACAGTTTGGGATGGCTGTAGCGAGGTCCAGTTCAAGAAAATAAATTCGCTATACAGGAGAGCGGCCAAACTAATTATTCCTAGCTCATCTCTACCCACTGAGGCGAGGCTCGAGGCAGCTGGACTCCTTCCTCTTGGCAAACACTTAGTATTTAACAAGTGCGTACTAGTGCACAAAGCTCTTAACGGTAAGGCCCCCGGCTACTTATCGGAACTCTTTACTTTTACTGAGAAGAGATACAGCACCTCTCGGCCCCGCATTGATTTGTATAAATCCAGTTTGTCATACTCAGGTGGTTTCCTGTGGAATTCTCTTCCTCTGCATCTACAAGAAGTTAATTCCCTAGCTGCGTTTAAAGCAAAACTGTACAAACATTTATCCAACACAATGTAAATTTAAGTATCTCGTGTAGTCTAAACATCATATAACATTCCTTCCTTATTATTTTAAATTTATTTTTATGCAACTATTATTTTTTATCATACCATTTGCACTCACGTGCCCTTTGTGGGGGTGCTACCCGTATGGACCAGGAGCCGAAATCATGACGGGACTTTTAGGTATCTATCGGCCTGTTGTTTCCTACCGACCCGGAAAAGCGGTTCCAATGGGATTCATGAAGCACTTGCTGTCCCGATTGACGTCATCTAAGGGCCCGTAAGTTAGAGGCACAACACCCCTCCTTTAACTTAGCTAAAGTCCCGACATGACGATTGGGTTTGTGGTCCTGTTAATGAAAAGTCCCGACATGATTTCGGCTGCAGTGGGAATGCAGTGCGGGTGCACCGTTTATTCAAGCGATGTGCTTAGCATGTCATTCGAGTGAAGGTATCCTTGTGGCGTGCCCCATGGTTAGGAGTGTCTGGGTAGGTCCCCCGCAAACGGATAATATGACACGTGCAAACATCTTCGTATGGATACCTGTGTGTTTTGTTAAATATTGTTGCTGTTTGTAGTGTTGTTGCAATTCGCATTACTTTCGATGTTGTTTGTGAGTGTAATTTAGCTTTGCCTGTTATTGTATGTCAGTAAATAAAGTTTCAGTCAGTTAGTCAGTATCTCTCTCTCTCTCTCTCTCTCTCTCTCTCTCTCTCTCTCTCTCTCTCTCTCTCTCTCTCTCTCTCTTAATAAAACAAACATACTCTAGTGTGGTCAAACACCAGCCGCATCCGCACAGCCAGTCCCACAGCGAACCATCATACTCTGCAGCGAGTACGGATGTACTGTCACAGACAAATATAGAGGTCGACCAACAAAACAGACCACCTAACCATCAGCAACAACAGCAGCATGAGCAGTCCTTTCTGCAACCACAGTGGTACCCGACACCCTGGTTTCACCAGATCCCGAACCCCTACGGTCTCTACAATTTGTCGCCTGCACGCCAGTATCCCTGGGCCCCGTCCCATGTCTTTCAGTACAGTGCTTTATCGATGTACCCTCCGTTCAACCAGACCTTGCAGCCTGTCTAAGCGTTCATAGCTGATTCTATTAACTCTTTTGTGCTTCCCGTTGCCATAGACTTTACGACTGTGAAACTGGACTTTTGACTTTCAGGTGTTAGACTGCGAAACTGCGTGGACACTGATCCAGTTTCAACTCGATTTTCTTGTCATTGTTTTTAAATTACACGATAGTGCTTTACTGTGACAAACATTTGGCGTCACTGCCAGTCCTTATGATCCTTATTAGGTTTATTGCCTGTGCAGCTCAGTTGGTATTACTTGTTTCGGAACTGTTTTGTTTACAGTATTTCTCTTTTCAACATGTCAGACTCCTCTAATATTCATATAGGTCATCTCAATATCTATCATCTATGCAACAAGACTCCCGATGTGTGTGTTCTTTTGAGTCAACCCAACCCTTTCCACTTGTTTGGTTTCACGGAAACCCGTCTTAACTCCAATATCAGCGATGACGTCATTTCTATACCTGATTTTTCCCTTATACGCCGTGACCCACAAAGCCCCACACATACCGGCATTGCGGTGTATATTCATGATTCTATAAAAGACATCACCCGTAGAAGACCGGACCTTGAATCAGACACAGTGGAAAGTGTTTGGGTTGAAATAAAAAACAAGTCAAGCCCTGTATTAGTTGGTTTTATTTACAGGAACCCCTCTGCACCAAATGTATGGCTTGATGATTTCACTGACATGCTAGATCAAGTTAAAAACTGTACATCAGATGTGCTTTTGTTAGGGGACTTTAACATTAACATGTTTTCCGCTAACCCTACATGGGAGTCCACTATTACTCTTTTTGGGCTCAAACAGCTGATAACATCTCCAACTCGTGTTACGTCTACGTCCTCTACACTCATTGATCATATATATACAACGAACAAGAGCCGAGTGTTGGAGACGGAAGTACTACAAGTTGGAATCAGCGACCATTACCCTGTGTGCTGTAACTGGACCTTGAAAGCAGATAAACCTATCCGTAAACACCAGCACACTACCATCAAGTATAGATCGCTTAAACATTTTAACAAAGAGGCTTTTTTGTTTGATCTTAGTTCCGTTTCTTTTGATACTGTTTATCATCATTGCGAGCCTGATGGTGCGTTGTCTGAGTGGTACAGGTTGTTCCTCAGTGTTCTTGATAGGCACGCCCCGATTAGGGAAAAACGAGTAAAAAACCCGCAACTGCCGCCTTGGCTAAACAAAGGTTTGGTCGATGCCATGCAACTGAGAGATGAATTAAAACAGAAAAAAGATTTCCCTGCTTACCGTAAGCAACGCAACCGCGTTAAAAAATTAGTTCTTGATGCCAAAAAGTCACTCTTTAAACGAATAATGAATGACAAAAAGGATACAGTCTCTGTTTGGAGAGCGCTTAATGCCCTTACAAAATCTAACTATAGCCCTACACATACCTCTATTTCTGCAGAAACTTTTAATAATCATTTTCTTTCTGCCGCCCAGTCGTTGCTGCAAAACACTACGTCCAAAGCACCGTTTGTATCCCCAATCCTTGTCAAATATTGTGATGGCAAATTTTCTTCTCGTTCATCATTCCACATACCTTGCATGACAGTGTACGATGTCGGTAAAGCGATTGAATGTCTCAAAAGTAAGCGCACTTCAGGACATGATGAAATTAGTACTGTTGTGTTAAAACTATCACTACCTTTCATAGTAGAATCTTTAACGTACATCTACAACCGTTGTATCGAGCGTGGCGAATTCCCCTCTGATCTGAAAAAAGCCAAAGTTATTCCGCTTCCTAAGAACAAAGATCTTACAGATCCCAATAAATTCAGGCCAATTTCTATCTTGTCTTCACTTTCAAAACCCATAGAAAAGCACATACACAAACACTTACAGCACTTTCTTGACACACACGACCTTATTCATCCCTTACAGTCAGGATTTCGCCCGCGGCACTCTTGTCAAACAGCTCTCTCACATTTAACGGATCGTTGGCTCACATCAATAAATAACTCACTGTTGACTGGAGTGATCTTTTTAGACTTTACCAAAGCCTTCGACTTAGTTAACCATACCCTCCTTACCGAAAAACTCTCAGTCTACCGCGTAAGTGACCGAGCTGTATCCTTTTTTAAATCCTACCTTGAAGGCCGACGACAGTATGTCAGCGTAAATGGCAAATCATCCTCTGAGGGGCTGATTATGCATGGCGTGCCCCAGGGATCTATTCTCGGGCCTTTATTGTTCACACTTTACATAAATGACTTACCTTTACATATCTCACAACCTGAAGTTACCTGTAGCTTATTTGCAGATGATACAACTTTGGATGTGTCTGCGCCAGACGTGCCCACAATCACTAGTTCACTCCAGCAAACAATAAATGAAGTCTTTGATTGGTGCCAGACTAATTCCATGATTCCAAATCCATCAAAGACGGAATGTATGCTTGTTACAACAAGGCAAAAGCATCAGCTGAGCCCGCCGCCACTCAAACTTTACCTTGAACAGCAACCAATAGCGCAAGTTAGAGAACATCGTTTGCTTGGTGTCACTGTAGACGACCAGCTCAGTTGGCACTCGCATACTAATTTTATTTGTAAGGTTTTGTCAAAAAATCTATATTTGTTATCTAGACTAGTTCTATTCACCGACGTTTCAACCAGGCAGTTGTTTTATAATGCACACATAAAATCCCATCTAGATTACGCATCGACAGTATGGGATGGATGCAGCGATATTTCTTTAAAAAGAATAAATTCACTTCATAGACGTGCGGCAAAGCTTATCCTAAAAGATTCCCACACCCCTTTGACTACCGACGATAAACTAACAAAATTAAATATGTTGCCCCTTCGTAAGCACTTTTTATTCAATAAATGTGTATTTATGCGTAAGATCACTCTTTCAAAATCACCTGGATATCTCGCTGCTCTCTTTAAGGCTCCCCACACTCCGTACCCGACACTGAGGAACGACCTGGTAGTGCCTAGGCCCCGCCTTGACATTTTTAAATCAGCCTTGTCATATTCAGCAGCCAAAGAATGGAATTTACTTCCAAAAGAAATAAAATCTATCATGACCATAAATGCTTTCAAGACACGGCTTCATCAGCATTTGCTACAAATGCAAGCATAAACTGCTTTTGTTTTAGAATGACGTGGTATTTTGAATTTGTCTATCTGATTGTTGTTGGGTTTTTTTGTGTAATCTTATGGTACACATGTTAGATGGTAGCGCATGTATATCTCATTATGTGTATTAAATGTGTTTATGATGTTTTTGTATATGATCGCCATATGTACACACTGGCTGTATCCCTGCTGTCGCCTTCGAGCGGCAGCTGATCGAGAGGGGCAGCCAGTATGACTCGCCTTGTTGGGCGCTTATGGTGTGTCAGTGCGTGCGCCCCCGTGAGTGTGTGTGTAAGTAGTTTAGCAAGGACAAGATGGAAGAAAGGTCTCCAGACCTAAATCTTTTTATCCTTGGAAAATAAAGATTCATTGTCATTGTCATTGTCATTGTCATTGTCTCTCTCTCTCTCTCTCTCTCTCTCTCTCTCTCTCTCTCTCTCTCTCTCTCTCGCTCCCTCTCTCTCTCTCTCTCTCTCTCTCTCTCTCTCTCACACACACACACAAAGATACACAGCTAACGCACCTGCAGATGCGCATGTACACATAAATACGCATACACATGCATACAGACACACTCATGCTCGCACGCACACACACACACGCACACCGCACCCACGCTCGCATCCACACATACGCACACGCGCATGCGCACACACGTACGCGTAAACTTTATCTAGCGTGTGTGTGCTTGGATGAGAGAGAGAGGTAGAGCATATACGTGTGTGCACGAGTGAATTTGAATGCATGCAGTGACGTGTATGTATGTAGACGTAAGTTTTGTGCTACAAGTTTTGCGCATGTGTATTTGCGTCATTGTGTGTTGTTTTTTTTTTTACGTCATTCTAAATTGTCTATAAATTCTTTCTATCGTGTTCTTTTCTGTTCTACGTTTGTTTCCATGTCACCTGAAGAAGGATCTTTGATCCGGAACGTCGTTCCTTGTTTCTATTTTAAAGGGGTTTCTACCACTGTCTTCTGTTTTTTGGGTTTTTGTTTTTTTGTTTGTTTGTTTATTTTTTTTTCACATGTACGATTACACAAAAGAACCAACAAAAAAAGGACTAAATACTAAACACTGATAATCAAAATGGGAAAAGATGAGTTTTCAGACGATGTTTAAAACTGGCACTGGACTCACTGTGTCTCAAGGATTTAGGAAGATCATTCCAGACTGATGGACTCTGGTGAGAAAAATATCTCTGCCCAAATCCTTTAGTCTGTACTGTTGTAATCCGAAGCATTCTACTGTCAGACGAACTGTGCAGCTACCTGAGCTCTGAGAGACAAGTGGGTCCTGTGCCAGAAAGGGAAACATGACAAATGGACAAGACTTTGTGTTTAACTCTCTCCTTAACTGGCAACCAGGGGAGAGCGTGCAGGATGGGGGAGACATGGTCTGACATTTTCGCTTTCATGACCAGACGTGCGGATTAATTTTGGACTCTCACTAGCCGATCAAATAGATACTGTGGGCATCCAGAATAAAGTAAGTTGGCTTAGTCAAGGCGAGACAGAACAAAATGAACAAACCAGAGTTTGTGTAGCCTCGGAGGTAAGGAACTGTCTAACAGAGCTAATACGACGCATCTCCAAACAGGCTGCCCTGCAAAATGTTTGTCACCTGTTTATCCATGGACAAGTCATGCTCATTTGCAACACCCAGGTTCTTCACTGACTGAGAAAAGCTGAAGGTGGTGTTCTCAATCATGATATGCTGAGGCAAAGCGGAAGAAAAAGACACTCTGGGTGATGCAATGAGCATGGCTTCCGTTTTTCCTTCGTTCAGTTTGAGCGTGTTTTCAGACATATCACAGCCTCACACCAAGAATGCAATGTGACACGCTCTGAATGATCTGGTTGACCTGACTCGCACTACCTGGCTTATAGAACTGAGTATCATTACTGTAAGTGTGATGTGAAACAATACCGTAGACTTTGGGTTGAAATCCTTATCTTGTTGTCTACCATATTGAAAATACAGTAGTCTTTGAAACGGGGCTGGTCTGAGCCGCATTCTGGAGAATGCACACGATGTGATGGGTGTGCGGGCCCAAATACTTTCAAAGAAGTAACAAGATAAAAATGACGTTACGACTGTACGCAAACCTTGACAGAGACCGCATCAGTCAAATCAGAAAATACCTAACTACCGAAGCTGCCACCAAACTTGCTGTCTCTCTCATCCTATCTCGCAACAACTACTGCAACTCTCTCCTTTCCGGCCTCCCTCACTCCACCACTTTCACTCTCCAGCGCGTCCAGAACAATGCTGCCAGCCTCGTCCTCAGAAAGAAAAAATCCGACCATATCACTGTCCTGCACAAACTCCTTCACTGGCTTCCCATCCCCAGCGCATCCAATACAAGATTCTGTCTCTCTGCTACAAATCCCTGAACAACTGCGCTCCCGCCTATCTCTCAAACTTACTTCACCCCTACACTCCTCCCCGCTCCCTCCGCTCCGCCTCCGACCCTCTCCGCCTCCACATCCCCCGCATCAAACTCAGCACTTTCGGCCCCCGCTCCTTCTCAGTATACGGTCCATCCACCTGGAACACTCTCCCACTATCTCTCCGTCAGAAACACTCTCTCCTCCTTCCAGTCCGCCCTCAAAACTCACCTCTTTCAACAGTTCTAGCACTATTCCACCACATTCCTCACCCTAAGCAGACTGTCGTAATGTATTTCACTATTTGTGGTACGTGAGTCATTGTCTAAACCGTGCGCATGCGTGCGCGAGTTGTGAGTGCGCGCTTAGAGTTATAATTATTATTAGATAAGCGCATTACAAATACCGTAATTATTATTTATTATTAGAACGTCCTTTTGGCCCCAAATTCCATATGTGTGCGTGTGTGTGTGTGTGTGTGTGTGTGTGTGTGTGTGTGTGTGTGTGTGTGTGTGTGTGTGTGTGTGTGTGTGTGTGTGTGTGTGATGGTATGATGGTGTGTGTGTGTGTGTGTGTGTGTGTGTGTGTGTGTGTGTGTGTGTGTGTGTGTGTGTGTGTGTGAGAGCGACTAGAGCCCGCCTTTGAAGACAGACAAGCTTGAAATTGTATGATATTGTCGCACAAAGAATAATCTTGTGGTTTTTGTTTTGTTTTGTTTTGTTTTTAAATTAATACGTTCATTGGCGAGAAAATTGCATTTTCACAAAAACCTGTTGATCCTCACTGGAGTCCGTAATTGTTCTTATTTTTACATGATGTTTTGCATTTAGCTAGATAAAATGGAGATGTTGAATGAGTTCGTTAACCAGCTTTGTACCTCTAAAACATTTCAAGTGAAAATTAGGTATTTTTGAAAAAACAAACAAATTATTTTCACTTTTGGGGGATTACTTTCACGAATTATTTCGGATTAATCTTAAAGCATTTGAATCTTTTTTATTTAAAACAACCAAAACAACAACAATCTTCTCATTTATAATCGTACATTTTTTTCATGTATGGTATTTACAGTTTGTCTCGCTTGTCGGGTACGATTAGATCAATTGTGACCTGTATGTCCTAGGGGTGAAAATCAATTTTCTGCACCTCTTTTTCGGAGTCATATGTAACACAGCTAAAATAACTCTTTTTTTACGAAAAAAAAAAAAAACTATCTTCTCCTTAATACCCACATTATTTTTCATAAACAGTGTTTGCATATGCCTGCTGTTTGTCCCGGCTCTGGGTTAGGATTAAGTCAGGTTGTGACTTGTAAGCCCTCGGTGTGAAAATCAACCTAACATTGCAAAGTTTGATCCTCTAATTCATCAAATGTTAGTACTGCGATGAGTGATGTATAACATCGAGTCGTCACTATGATTACGGCTTCGTGACAAATGCCAAATTGGATGCAAACTGTACAAGTTACACACCTTTCACCTGCAATTCATAATATAATTAAAGTGATGAAATTTCTGATATGAGGAAACCATTTTTGTTTCTGTGTTTTTCCCCTGTTTTCTTTCATCAGAAATATACCGCATCTTGTCACAAACCATGATGTCGAAACAATGAATCTCAGAAAAACCTGGTTATTGTTTTATAATTATTTTTGTCACTTTGGGACTTAGCACAGTTTCCAAATTTTAGCACACTGAAACTTTTTATTTATTTTTTGATCAACTTGAAACTTGGTGAGCACCTTTTCAGTGACTGACTGATTAAAATTATGGTGAAAAATGCCAAAGCGGATGGAAACTGTACAAGTTACAAGACTTTTTGTCTGCAAATCATCATATATAGTGAGTAAATTTGTCATATGAGAAAAACAAATTGTGCGTTTTTCCAATGTTTCCTTAATCAGAAATATTCAGCATCTTCTCACAAACCATGATGTCAATCAGTACACCTTAGAGAACATTGGATAAGGTTTTTAAATTTATTTTGTGACTTTTGGTACTTGGTCCTACTGATACGGAAACATTGCCCATTAAGATTTGTATGAAATATAGTGTTTACAATGTGTTAAGTATGTTCATCGGATGCAGTTTGATGAGCTGCTTAATATGATAGTGACAAATGCCAAATCGAATGGAAACTGTACAAGGTACAGCCTTTTTGTCTGCAAATCATAATATATTTTGAGTAAATGTGTCATATGAAGAAAAACAATTGTTTTTGCGTTTTCCTTTGTTTCCTTAAACAGAAATATACCGCATCTTCTCACAAACCATTATGTCCAAACAGTGCACCTCAGAGAGGTTTGTTAATTTTTTTAAAGTATTTTTGTTACTTTTGCTTTGTGCGCTTTTTCCACTGTTTCCTTTTCAGAAATATACCGCATCTTCTCACAAACTATGATGTCAAAACAGTACACTTTTTACTTCACTTGGTTAATGTAAAAAAAATATATATATTTTGTGACTTTTGGTATCAGGTCCTACTGATACGGAAACTATGACCATTCTATTAAATATAGTGTTTACAATGTTTTAAGTATGTTCATCAGATGCAGTTTGATGAGCTGAACATTTTAATGCAAGCTAGAGTTTCATCGCAAGAGGCGTATATTCTTGTGATCGCCTGCAATGCTGCAGTTGATACTGAGACGCTTTAAGACAAAACGTTGACCAGCAAAAAAGAAAAACTGCCCTTGTTTTCTAGTGGTACTAGGGAGCTTACGCTTACGCCGAACGTCTCTCAACAACGAGCAAAAGCGAAGTCACGGCAGATAACCAGCTTTGGCAATACTCCAAACATCCCCAAGAGACTTAGATCCTCATCAGCCCCGAGGGCTCATGAGGATCTAGGTCTCTTGGGGAAGTTTGGAGTGTTGTATATGCTTATGGTACACTCTTGTTATCCGCTGCCATTTCGCTCTCCTTCCTTGTTGGGATTCGTTTGGTGCAAACGAAACCTCACCGCTGTTGCACGCAGAACACTACATATATCTGGGATGTGAACCCTCAGCGCCGTGCCCGAAGGTCAGGAGTTGTATGTTTTTCTCAGTCTTGTAAAGGAGGAGTTGATGAAACAAATTC
>BTPG01000003.1:253476507-253508699 GCA_036245525.1 Semisulcospira habei | reverse complement strand
ACACACACACACACACACACACACACACACACACACACACACACACACGTATACACACACACTGTGACACACGCAAACACACACACACACACACACACACACACACACACAATCATATATATATATATATATATATATATATATATATATATATATATATATAATATATATATATATATATATATATATATAATATATATATATATATATATATATATACACGCATACAAACGCACATACACATACACAAAGAAACATATACTCGCGCTCACATACAAGCGTTCACGCTCGCACACACACATATGAGCGCACAAGAGGCCTTGTGTTATTTGCAATGAATGTACAAGTACAGACACACACACACACACACACACACACACACACACACACACACACACACACACGCACACAAGCAAGCAAGCGAACGCACGAACGATACGACTAGTTATCCCTGCAACGTATGATTGTATGGAGCAGTGATACGATGTCACTTCCTGGTAAGCCGCTACGGCTTTGCTGTGCATGATACAGAAGAAGAAAAAGATATTTTATAAGAATGTTGAAGACTTCTTTCAGATTATAATTATGTGCAATGACACATTTGTCATTTACTTTGTATTTTTTAAAAATGTAAGAAAGAATTATATATATATACATTTGCCAGCTTTTGAAACTATCTGGCAACACACCTTGCTTTGTCTCGGCCCATGACTAGCAGTGCAGCGGATACATGTTACACAGTGGTTCATGTGACGTAACCGGCGCCAAATTGGTCTGTAATGATAGCGTTTTACATGCTTAACTCATTCAGCCCAACGGCCGTATTTCCCAAATTTTGGAGGCATCATCTAATGACTATGCACAGTTGCAGGAGATGGATCGACCATGATAATACAAGGGCAGTGCCAGATTATCTTGGCAGTAATACCCGACTAATTTTTCATACCTAAAACTTTTTAAACCCTGATGCTTCTCCCGGCTCTCTGGGATTTGGATCAAATTGTTAGCTTATGAGTTTGAATGTACGGAAATCAGTTGATTCTCTCTAATACGTAAAATAGCAGCATCGCAAGGAATGACCTTCACCTCACAAAACGACGTCGATCAAGCAGTGTTTGTGTCTTCAATGCAAATTATTCAAGGGAAACCCTTTTCATGGCTGCTTGTCGTCTACTACAGAGCTTCAAACTTAACATATTATTTCTCCCTTCACGACTGCTCATCCTCTGAAAAAAATATCTCTTTATGTTAGTAATACCCACTCCCAAAATGTATTTTGCCTGTAACTTAACTCATTCTACCCCAGACACACCACAGCAAGATAAGGTTCGACCATCATAGTTCAAGGGTGAAGCTAGAATAGCTTGGCGCCTATGGGCGCCAAGCTATTCTGGCATCACCCTTGAACTATCATGGTCGATCTGTGTCCTGCACTGCAATGCAGTCTTCAGACGACAAGGGCAAAATTTAAGGATTTCGGTGTTGGGGTAGAATGAGTTAAAGACAACAATTTATGAAAAAGTCTGCAACATACCCGCTACACTCTCGAGGTTTCACTGCAGCTGCAGTTTTGATAGAGATCTAAAGGTACAGACCTAGTGACGAAACACGTATAGATTGACATCTACGGTATGCATGATGTAAGTGCATTACAATATCAATGTCCCGGGAGTCCAACATTTTTGTTTTATTTAAATCCGTGTCGAATTCATTTAAAAACCGTTTCTGAGTACGTGACAGCGCAACAGGATGCGATCTTGATCTGCTAAAGAGGCGACTTGATCCAACTATTTCACACCTGAAACGCTATAGCAGGGACAGATCGACAGTTCAAGGGCCTGACTCCCTCACGGTGTCAAGCTTAACAAGCACTACCCTTGAACTATCATGGTTGTCCCATCTCCTGCATTTGTATAGTTTTGATCTGTGTAATTTTTGAGGACACATCGGCTTGAAACTGCTCGGAGACAGAACAATGCGGTACTCTACTCAAGACTAACAGGAAAATGCGTCCGCACGGGAACGCACACACGCATGCACGCCAATACACATACATCATTTTGTCCTCTCGAATATGTGTGAATACGAGCGCAACATACAATTTATATCCTGTTTTGATGATCCGTTGCGGTTTATACGCCTAAGTAAAATAATCATTTGTCAACAAGGAAACAACAAAGGCCCGAACAGTCAAACGTTCTTTCAAATCCAAAAATGTCAGGTCATTTCATTTGAATCTAACTATACTCAGGTGTGAAAGGACCCAGGTGCGTCGAGTGTGTACAACAGCCTATACAATTCCTTTACTTTTCGTTCCTATTCATGTCCTCGTACTGAGAAATACTCTCTAGCACATCCCATGACGACACTTCCACAGAGACCCTTCGCATTCTTTTCTTTCACCTCTTATGTTGAAAAGGTGGGACGCTTGCTGCTGTTGGGGTTGCATTACACTGTCTGTATCGAACACTGTGGGCACACTTTGACTGGGCATGCATGTTATTGAATGGAAACCTACAGAATCCTGTATGTTCTCCGTTACATGTACTAGCTTGCTTTTGTCTATCAGCCCTAACCATAAAGTTCTAACTTTCAGTCAGATAAGCGTCTCTGAAACAAACAAAAGCCATATCATATGTAACGACGGTGTTTTCGCTACTGAATTAAATTATTACATATATAAACGTTTATTCTAATGGAATGAGTGTGTGCGTGGGTTTGTTCTGATAATCAGTATAAAGGTGGGTGCACTATCTCTGTTCACTATACTCTGTCATCCACCACACACGCGCTTACAAACGAAGGACAAAGGCCACACAGTTATATCTCTTTGCCCTCTTTAACTATGTCTCATACACTCATAACATACATTAATCCACACAATTCACATCATATAAACCAATCTGCACAAATAACTAACAGTAACAAGTGGCATATAGGTTATTCACAACTTCAGCGCTCACACATTCACTCGCTACCGTAGAGGTCGTTGTCTCTCTCGAGAGACGTCACTCGACTCCTCTTTATACTAGTGTCGACACAGTCAATATCACATTGACGACTTGACGGAGACTCCCGAACTGAATATTACTATTCAATGACTACTCACAGATTTAGAACATTCCTAGGCGTGAAATTAACGGCGCTAGGCGACAATAGCTACACTGACGGAACACTGCATATGGTCCTGTAGCACGAATCTCTGGCTTACTTCGCTACCGTTGCTGCTCGTAGCACCAGTGATGGTAGGACGAAGGAGAGATGAAGGCTTGATGTCAGCACCTGGTCACGTACGTGATACCTTCAGGACAGCTTCATCGGCCCTACACCAGGGGTTTCCGCTCCGTACCGGTCCCGCTGTATTCAATATACAGCTATCGAATTCTCTAGACAGAATTCTTCCTCGGAGCCCTAGCGAAAACGACCGCTCGGCTCGACTGGTATAG
Source organism: Semisulcospira habei (assembly GCA_036245525.1). Taxonomy (NCBI): domain Eukaryota; kingdom Metazoa; phylum Mollusca; class Gastropoda; family Semisulcospiridae; genus Semisulcospira; species Semisulcospira habei. The sequence goes on along the minus strand of BTPG01000003.1, from coordinate 253,505,253 downwards.
CATCTCTCACTGGTAATTATTCCCAATACCACACTGTGACACGTGAACATCGCTCACCTCTACACTACCGCACGTGAACATTACTTATCTCTACCTTATCGCACGTGAACATTCGGTCCAACTGCTAATGACGTCACACCATCGTCCGACCGAAAACTGCCCCAAAGGCGTTCGTTACATCATAGACGTCTCCGTTTCTTTGAAATGTTGCCAACAGAAAAGCAATAACCCGAAATGAATATACTCAAGAAGACAGGAAGGAAGGTAGTTGTACACTCACCTCACAGGATGTGCACAGTCACACTCACAATCTGCAGCGGTACTCACAGACTGGACACGTCAGGATGCAATTGTGGTACTCCAAACGAAGAGCCATCTTTTGTCAAGCTTAAGGGAGAATTTTCCCTTCAGAGATTGTTTGTGATATAATGCAGCATAATATTGTTAGTGATGTTTTCGATTACGTCTTACTTATTGCGTCACTGAATAACGTCAGGCTTTCTTTTCAAAGAAAGTGTGGACTTCCATCCCATTATTTTCGCATCCCTGGTGGCTCAGGTTGGCTAAATTAGCACGCTATTACATTCTTTATGAAAAAGCTAGCACGGGCGTGTATCCGCATACTGAGTTTACAATTATTTCATGAAACGGTGATGTAAATTAACGAATGTGTAGAATGGAATATGTCACAGTACAGTTTCAAGACACATATAACAGATTATTAGAAAGAGCTTGGCTGCTCAATTATCGGTGCGTAAACAATTTCCAGATTGAGGACAATACTACAGAAAATGTTCATTTTCTTCCCTGCACGTTGCTTTTTTTTTTGTCTTAGTGCTAATGACCGTACACGATTTTGATGAACAACGAGACTACGTTTTGTGTAACGGTGTATCAATAACACGCACACCCACACACACGAACATCACACGACAGCCCTCATGCCACGAGCATTATTTTGCATAACATGGAACTTTTAGTTCGCTGTACACACCAGTGACAATGATATTGATGATGATGATGATAATGATGATTTGTCAATCATCATCATCATCTTAATCATCATTATCTAACCTCAGTCATGTATAGGCAGGTAAGGTTCCCGGAGATGAATACGTTCGCTTTCAACAACATGATCTCTGTCCGCTGTCAAAGAAGAGGTTAATGATCCTTTTGTTGTTGCAGTCACAGAGACAGCGTTAGATGTCCCGAGCAACACGAGCACCTTGCAAGACACGTCACCGGGAAAACTGCCTGACAAGGTGCTGACAACTACGACAAGCTGGACCGTTATGAGAACTCTGACGACATGAAGCCTTGCACGTCATTATAGCCACGCAACAGCGACACAGTAGGCACTGACAGAAACATTAACGAAATACCCAAAAACAATTATGACAATGACAAGAGGGAATAATGAAGCTGATGCTACACAGAACCAGACGTCCGCTTCTCGCTTGTAACCCGCTCAGTGCCAGCTGACGCAGACTGTGTTACTGTTATCCTCGTTACTTCAACACAACACACCCTGGCTGGCCCAGATACATTGTAACCCGCCCAGTGCCAGCTGACGCAGACTGTAATCCTCGTTACTTCAACACAACACACCCTGGCTGGCCCAGATACATTGTAACCCGCCCAGTGCCAGCTGACGCAGACTGTAATCCTCGTTACTTCAACACAACACACCCTGGCTGGCCCAGATACATTGTAACCCGCCCAGTGTCAGCTGACGCAGACTGTGTTACTGTAATCCTCGTTACTTCAACACAACACGCCCTGGCTGGCCCAGATACATTGTAACCCGCCCAGTGCCAGCTGACGCAGACTGTGTTACTGTAATCCTCGTTACTTCAACACAACACACCCTGGATGGCCCAGATACATTGTAATCCGCTCAGTGCCAGCTGACGCAGACTGTGTTACTGTAATCCTCGTTACTTCAACACAACACACCCTGGCTGGCCCAGAAACATTGTAACCCGCCCAGTGCCAGCTGACGCAGACTGTGTTACTGTAATCCTCGTTACTTCAACACAACACACCCTGGCTGGCCCAGAAACATTGTAACCCGCCCAGTGCCAGCTGACGCAGACTGTGTTACTGTAATCCTCGTTACTTCAACACAACACGCCCTGGCTGGCCCAGATACATTGTAACCCGCCCAGTGCCAGCTGACGCAGACTGTGTTACTGTAATCCTCGTTACTTCAACACAACACACCCTGGATGGCCCAGATACATTGTAATCCGCTCAGTGCCAGCTGACGCAGACTGTGTTACTGTAATCCTCGTTAATTCAACACAACACACCCTGGCTGGCCCAGAAACAGGGATTCACAGTGGTGTCCGCAAGAGGCATAGATCCTCATGAGCCCCCGCGACTGCGGTATGTTAATACAACTGCTGGGGCTTATTAGGATCTATATCTCTTGCAGTTGGGTGGTTCAAATATTCTCGGCAGCTTCTCCTCCCCCCCCCCCCCACTCCTACCACACACACACTCACCCGTTTCTACTCCACCCCTATCTCCACCATCTACGCTTCCTCCCGCGCACATCCCAGCACCCCGACATACTCCATTTTTACGGCGGAAACGGAAAGAGAAAACTGTCTTGGTTTGAGGTCTGATGATGTGGTGATGCGTACGCTCACTATAAAATACCAGGTGCATGAAATAATGGATCGATACTCCTAGGAATGTGACTTGTTTGCGGTATTCTATGTCGGTCCCGTCGATTTGAAGCTGAGGCACGGGGGTTCTTATTTGATATCTTTTGGCGCGGTTCGTTTGAAATATGATAGCCTGGGTCTTTTGGGTAGAGATTTTTAGGCCTGCTCTAACTAGCCATTTCTCGACTCTTGTCAGGTCTTGTTGGAGTTCTTGAAGTCCCACTAGTTCCATTTTATTCCCTTTCCATTTGTTCGTGATTGTTCCTGTTAGGGACGTGTCGTCTGCGAATTGCCTTATGTTACTATTCCTGACTACGTGTTGTAGACCCGTGAGTAGGAGTGTAAATAGGAGGGGGCTGAGTACCGATCCTTGGGGTACCCCGTTATCTAAGGTGTATTCTTTGGATATCGCGTTGCCTAATCTGACTACTATCCGACGGTCGGCCAGGAAAGCTTGGACGAAGTTGTACATTTTGTTGGATATCCCTAGGTCGCCCATCCTACTGAGTAATTTTTCGTGCCATACCATATCATAAGCTTTTTCTATGTCTAAAAATATTCCCACCAGTTCGGTTCTCCTTTCCCGGTGGGTGTTTAGAATTTCTTGTTGTAGGGAGGCCAAATGGTCTAATGTGCTGCGTTTTTTCCTAAACCCGCTCTGTTGGGGTGGTAGGAGTTGGTGTTTATCGCAGTAGGACGTGAGTCTGATTTTGAGAATTTTCTCCAATAATATGCCCAGCTGAGATGTTAGTGCTATGGGCCTGTAGCTCCCTGGCTGGTATGTCGGTTTGCCGGGTTTGGGGAGTGGGAATACTATTGCTTTTTTCCACTGGGTGGGGTATTGACCACTAGTGTATATGTCATTAAATAGGGTTACAATGGCTTGTTTCATGGACGGGTGACTTTTTTTTAATCATTTCGTATGTAATTAAGTCCGCTCCTGGGGCTTTGCCCTTCCCCGTACTTTGCAGGGCTTGGTTTGTTCAATGATGGAGATTTCGCTGTCTAGTTCATAATTCTCTTTCCATATGGGTCTTTCAAAACATTGACTAATGTGTGGTTTAAGGTCTTTGAATTCTGCTGTTAGGTTTTCGTTCGAGCTGGCCATGCTGAAGGTGTGGGCTAGTATGTCTGCTTTTTCTTGTTCGGTAGCGTACACCCTATACTCAGTTTTTAGGGATGGCATGTCTGATCTTGGACCGTTATTGAGGGCTTTAATTTTGTCCCAGCTTTCCTTCATTTGGGATTTAACATTGATAGATTCTGTAAAGGTATGCCAGTCTGCTTTCTTGGCTTCTTTAATAGTTCTGTCAGCTATTGTTTTGGCACGTTTGTATTCTATTCTGTTTTCGGGCGTTCTGTGTTTTTTCCAGATTTGGAGTTTTCGTTCCTAGGAGTATTATTCACACACAATAATAATTGGGCACCATACGTAAACCAAATCTGTCAGTCGGCCAGGAAAGGAATCAACCTAATGCGCAAAGTAAGCGGAGCAGATTGGGGCACGGACCCCAAATCACTCCTAAATCTATATCACTCATACGTGATGTCCAGGCTACTTTATGCAGCCCCCCCCCCCCTCACCAACCTCAACAAAACTCTAAAAAAAAACTCCTGACAGTCCAGGTCGGGGCCCTGAGGGTGGTCTTGGGAGTCCCAAGATATACCCCCAACCTCCTTGTACTGGCGGAGTGCGGCCAGAGACCCATCAACATCATTATAGCAGAAAGAGCAGCTAACCTCTTCTATAAAACAATAGGTATGCCGGACGACCACCCGGCCAAACAAACCCTAAACACCAACCACACACCCAAATTCGAACCCACTCAACAACCCCAAATAAAAACAGTGGTACAGAAGCTAGAAGAATCTATAAATCTTAAGCTACCAAATAAAGTACCCAACGCACCAATAAGCGTACCACCATGGAAACTACCCGAAATAGAAGTAGACCTGGACCTAACCAAGCTCAAAAAAGAAATAGACTGGGCCCAAATGAGACTAGAGTTCGACGTAAAAAGAACAACCACGTACAATAAATACACCATCATCTACACAGATGGATCCCACGACCCACGCACACACGCAACTGGACTAGGTATCCACGTTCCTTACAAATCGGACAGAGCCATCAAATTACCGGATCACACGGCGGTCTTCACAGCCGAACTCACGGCAATCCTAGGAGCCATCAAAGTAATAAAAGCAGACCTGAATGCAGCTAAACAAATTCTTATAGTCACTGACTCCCTATCAGCGCTCCAGGCGATCCAAAACTTGGGTTCCTCCCGAGAAGACCTAACATATCTTATTAGACTCAGAATAGCGGAACTGACGGAATTAGGCCAGGAAATCAAGTTCATTTGGGTTCCCTCCCATGTAGGGATCCCAGATAATGAGAAAGCAGATAAAATAGCGAAGAAAGGCCTCGACCAAGAATCGACCTTCTTCGCCCTACCCCTGTCGGCAACCGAAAGGTCATACGCCCTCCGGCCAGCCTTCCAAAATCTATGGGATAAAGAATTTCATCACGCAAAAAGAGGCAGACGTAAAGGCCTCACGAGGGTCCTAAACAACGTACCCATCCTACTCTCAGGCAAAAGGAAAGACCAAACCCGACTAACAAGAATCAGACTAGGGGGCGAGAGATACCTGGTCCACCCCAACCCAGTCATATGTACATGCGGCCACACACTCACAACAGAACATATACTCCTAGACTGCCCTACCATAAACCACGCCAGAGCTAGACTAGAAGACATACTAAACCCACCTCTCACACTGGAAGGTCTCATAAACCCCACCCCAGACACTTGGCACACCACTGCAAACCAGACAATACAACTACTTAACAAACACCCCCTGATCCAATACATCTAAACACGTTTGACGACGGGAACGAAGGAGAACCCCCCCCCCCCCCCCCGCCTCTACGACTCAACCCCCATAGGGCGCGGGCAGCCATGATGCAAGATTGTAAAACTAGCGATGCGCGGGCACCAGCGACAGACAGAACTAAACCCCCTTCTCCCCCCCCCCCCACACACCCCTTGGCCCATCCCCCCCGGACGAAATCAGCGCCAGCTGGAAGTCCTTGTCCCTTCAATAATAGCATAGCATAGCATAATGGATCGATCAGGATAGTTCAAGAGCGTGCCTATTATAATTTTATTAACCCCATGATCCAACTGCAATAGGCATAGATCCTCATAAGTCTCCGCAGTTGCTGGGTCTCATGAGGATATATGTCTCTTGCTGTACAGTGGCAGAGAAAGGGTTAAGAGTTAAGCTTTGCCAGTGGTTCTTGTCGTCCAAACGCGATGAGGGAGTTAATGTCAAAGGTCAAGTCGAGGGCTTTAGCCTGAGACCTCTTGTTGGGCATGAACCCCCTCACCGACGTCACGATGTGATTAATGTAGAGGGCATCAAGTGCCACACGACAGCTGAAAGTTATTCACGGGCACAGACCTTGAACTTGCATAGATAGCGCACACCTATAGACAAATCCGTACAGTTTTAGCATAGTGCACATTGTGATTTTTCCGATTATCGTGTTTCTTTAATGTGTATTATTATTATTATTGTTATTAGTAGTATTACTATTGTTGTTGCTTTGATGCTGTTTTTGTGATTTGTTTTTGTTTGTTATGCGATCCAAGAGCTGAAAATACAAACACGATCAACTCATGACACTTAATATACTAAGCCGATGAAAGCTATACTCAACAAGTAGACTTGAATACGTTGCGCAGCAAGTGGTATATGATCCCAATTAATTTCTTCCCGCTATACTGAAAAAGAAATAAGGAAGTTTGCCGTAGTCAGTTCAACAATCTGTACACAGCGGAGCCTCCCAGTGAACCGGAGCTAATTTGTTAAAGACAGTTGTGTCAGGTAATCAGCCCCGAACAATCCACCAAAGAAAATGTCGAAAATTGAGTCGACCATGCATCCGTTGATAACTTAATAAAGTTATATTTGATGAAAAAAAAAAAAAACGACACAGAAAGAAACATGGCTGGTACAAAATACTGTACTAAATGTTCATGTGGGGCAAAACAGAGTTTTTTCTTTCCTTTTTTTGCCTTACTTTGTGAATACGGATAATAATCTCTAAGTCTCCATCCGCCAGTTGTGGAAAACTTTTCCAGGCCAGCAACTGCCAGTCAACTGTCCCTCTACATTGCAGCAAGATGTTTGCGTGGGGCTAAAAGTACATCGAAACAAAGCCGCTAAAACTATGACAGCAGGTACCGGTTATTGAAAATTACGTGCACTTCCACCTCATTTTTTCTGCACTTGAAAAATGTTAAAACGAAATGTTACTAACCCATTGACTGTACTGACGATACTATTCGTGACTACGCGTCTTTTCTGCTGAACAGTATCATCAGTAGCAGTCAAGAGGTCCAACCAAATAACAGAAAACTGTTTTGTTGTCAGAGGCGAATTACTTGTCTGTGGGAAGGCAGGGAGGGTACAGAAAGAGAGAGAGGACTGAGGCGCGAGCACAGGAACATCTCTAGGGTAACTGGCAAAACGGGAGGAGGACGGGGACTTTGCCCACTGTGTCCGAGATCTACGTTTATATGGGAATTCGTGTACGTCCGTTATATCGTTTACTTCCTCTCTTACCACTCCCTACCCCATCCCCACCCACCCCCCTCACCCCCTCCCCCCCCCCCACACACACCCTCTCCGGTCCACCACTGGCCCATGTCTTTATTCCCCCCGAAGCGTGTTTCTTTTTTGTTGGTTATTGCAGTGAGTTTTACGTTGCTTGGCGGTGACTCGGTTGCTCTGAATGTTTGTTTGTTCGTTTGTTTGTTTGTTTTTTAATTTACTAGCTACTATTTCAACCCGACGAACAGGTGGCGGAGTGAGGGAGTATACACCACGCATGTACAGACTGAATGACTGACTAGATAGCAGACACTCAACATCCGCACTCCACAACCAAACAAAACCCACTCGGCCAAGAGCAACATGAATCTTCAAGTGTCAGCCTGTTGAAATGCACACTGACTGAGAACCGCTGCTGGGCTTGTGAAGTTATACATCCCTGTTACAAGCAGAGACTTGAATCTACCCGTACCATCCACACACATGTAATGTAATTAAACTCTTGCGCGTCAAACGAGAGACAATTTAACCCTTTGTGCATGCAGCCACAGGTACTGTTTACAGTACCACGCCTGGGACACATTGTTTACACTACGGATTATTGCATACATAAAGGGGGTAACGTGTACTCTACAGATGTAATGGTTTGTACACGTGCAGTATAGAATTACAGTGGTAAACCCCCTTGGCAGTTCCGTCAAACACAGAGGAACGTGTGCCTCAAAAACCAAACAAAACCTAAATCACGTTAGCAAAGGTCAGATTCGCATGTTTATGACCTGGCAAAAAAAGTTTAACTTTAGCAAAATTAACTGCTAGATTTGAAATTTAAAACAACGCACATCCAAGATGGTCACTTCGTTTTAATGTGTACAATTGCATATGTTTTTGAGTTTCAAATATAGCGAGTGAAACTGTTTCCATTGTCAGGCCTCTGTGAGGCTGTTCTATCCCCCACGAGGAAACGTTCGGCGGCCGACATTTAAGTGTCTGATATCTAAACTATGATGTGGAGGAAAATCCTTTTTATTCGTACAGTCCTAATAACTATTTCTAAGCTATCTATATACCAGTTCTGGGAGGTCGATCGACAATGGAAGTTCAAAGGTGGTGCCAGATTCGCTTTGCGCCTCAGAAGGCGCCAAGCGAATTTGGCACCACCTTTAATGTAGCATTGCCGACCCACCTCATTCAGTCATCAAAGGCTGCGGGTTAAGCGTCAAATCTTCCTGCGTGTATGGGCTCGACCCACGTATTTCAGTGAACTGAATGTGTGACGTATATCATACTCTTATGTCCCACCGTTAAGAGTGGAAGTGCTCATATGGTATCTAGCGGCACAGCAAATCAGCTTAACAGTTGTGCAGCTATCTATGTCAGAATGCTGAGTGACTATTCAACAATAGGTAATACTCTTCCTGGTAATTCGTAAGCGTCCCTCCCGGTCGAGCAAGTCACTGTAGTGTGACACGATGGCGGGTGACAGCAGGTTATGTGCGTCGTTCTTGCTGGTCGTGTTCTTGTTTCACTATGGGCAGTGTCAGTATCGGCTGATCAGTAAGTTCATCTTTTGTTAATCATTGCTCATCAGTTATTGATTCGTGAACATGTGTGTAAGGGTAGCCTGAATTACGCCGACTTACGCTACTGCAGAGCGCTGTTAATGAGAACAAATCATACACATAGAGCTCATTTTCTCCTGAGTCAGGCTGAAAGCTTTGTTACATTTAGCGTGTGACAACAAAATCATGAACATGTAGCACGCCGTATGCCTATTGTAACCGGTACACATGTAAACGTCATTGCAAGACGACAGAAACGGAAGGTCACGAGAGAAATCGACCTCAGAAATCAACATCAGCTCCTCCGAAAAACGGCATATTCTTTAAGATATTTGGATTTTCTGAAGCATAAATGTCTACTTGTGGCCCGTTTTCTCAGCAGAGATATGCGTAGCTGGTATACAATGATGGTGTTTTCCTAAAACGTGTGCGAGATGTTTGTTTTTATTCAAGGAAATCCAAATAACTGGTAATGAATATCAATTATAAGCAAATAAGTATTTCATATGCAAATCGAATACCCTGTGGGTATTGCTGCCAAGTTTTGAACCCCAAGATGGCAAACTCCTAGTACACCATGCTAAAGAAATTGGGAGGTGAAGTTTGCAAATGTACACACCGGCAGTGTTTGGGAAATTTCTATTGTACTCACCGGTTCGGAAGGGTTGTACGCACCGGTTCATGATCTTCTGTTATTATACATTATTACGGTAACAAAAGTTAACATATACGTCGCTTGACAGCAAACATGAAGTCATTATTGCAGTTTGAAAATTCCATAAAGCCATAGTGTCCCAGTGTTGAAAGAAAGATGAATTATTGTTGCAAAGCTTTCTTTTAAGTTTACTAATCGCTAATAATAAACTAAGTGATATGATAAATACGTAAATGTATTTTAATGAAGCTGTGTTGGTTATGATTTTTCCGTTGCCTATGTTAAAAAAAAAGTGTAATAGCACATTTGTAGCTCAGTGACCTGTTTGCTTTATTGAGTGTAGTGACAAGGGTTATATATGGTTACAGTTTTACTCAAAGTATCTGATTAGACTGATTACACAGAGAAGATGCTGTTTTTTATAGGCTAAGTCTTTGTTTTCTACAGCGCTGATATCACTTAGAAGAAGTAATTCGTCTTGATTCATTTATAATGTTATTTTTTTAAAGAAAAACAAAAAACAAAATTGCAGGTAATTGTGAAATTTGTTATCAAGCAAAATCATGTTTTTTCTAGAAAATACATTAACAGTAACTTCATACATTTACCACCACTCAAATATATAGTCAGTGACTTTTTAAGTTTAACCCCAAAGACGGCCTTGGCTGTCCCAGTAGGTTTAAAGTGTAGTTACAGTGGGGTGCAGCAGGAAAATGGCATGCGCTAAAATCATGCTTTTTCCTGCTGCTTTTCTGCTGTATTCATGCTGGGCTATTAAATGATTTGGGTGGGTTTATGAATAACATGCTTCACAGATTTCAATTGCGGTGTCATGGACAGTGACCCTGTCCCTTAAAGCGAACATACCTGACACAGTACTGCCGATTAATGACTTTGCACTAAACTCACTCTGCACCCTGGCTGAGTGAGAGCCAAGTGGGACATCATACATTACATACAGGTTGCCGCACAATATGCCGCATGTGCCGCACCATATGCGGCATGTGCCGCACCATACGCAGCACATGCCGCACCATACGCAGCACATGCCGCACCATACGTGGCATGTACCACACCATATGCGGCTTGTGCCGCACCATACGCGGCATTTGTGCGACATGTGCCGCACCATACGCGGCATGTGTGTGGCATACGCGGCATGTGCCGCACCATACGCGGCATGTGTGCGGCATATGCGGGATGTGCCGCACCATACACGGCATGTGTGCGGCATACACGGCATGTGTGCGGCATGTGCGACAATGTCATACACCATAGAGCACAAAAAAGATGTAGTCAATCCCCCACACAACAGAACATGTTGGACCAAACTTGAGTGAGAGCTAAAATAAAATAGTCTCGCCAGGTTTTTTCTCTCATTTAGTTATGCATAACATTTTGGAAAGACCGAGATCATTTTTTAGCCTGAGGCATGACCGGATCAGACTAATCTTTGCCAGTTAGTGTTAATTTTACTGGATGGGGGGTTTGTTTGCCAGTTGAGCTGTTATAATTGATGCATGGGACTATTTACCAGTTGAGATGTTATGACATCAGCACTGTCATACCGGTTAGTTGTGCAGGCTGTGTGTGTGTGTGTATGTGTGTGTGTGTGTGTGTATGTGTGTGTGTGTGTGTATGTGTGTGTGTGTGTGTGTGTGTGTGTGTGTGTGTGTGTGTTACCTACCTCTAAGAAAACCTGTTTTGCTCAAGATATAGCATATGTTATTTATTTCAAAAAGACGGTTGACACACACACGCATGGCAGTGGACTTGAAATGTCTTACGAAACAATTCCAGTGGTGTAGTTTCCCACCCTGCTGGGAACTGAAAATCAATAACACGCTACACACTACACAACACAAAACCTGCTCGTCCATTCATTTTCTCAGTGCAGATTCACTGGGTTGTTTGTTTGTGTGTGTGTGGGCGTGTTTGTGTTTGTGTGTGTGCATGTTTAAGTTTGTGTGTGTGTATATGTGTGTGTATGTGTGTGTGTTCGTGTGTGGGTATGTGTGTGTATGTATGTGTAGAGCCTCGTCACACGTACTCAGTCAGGCGAAACATAGCTGTTAGAAATGTCAGCAGTAAAATAATATTAAACAAGACCCGTCAGCTTACACGCTTCGAGAGAGCTAACAAAACAGTTGACTTGTAAACGGGGGGTTAAGCCTGGGGTCCGAGGCTCTTGAGGATCTGACCTGTGTCCACTTAGAAAAATCTAGGCTCCTGAGAATCATAGTCTTTGTAAAACCCCATGTACTCAGCATGAGGCAGCCAGATACTGGGGTTTAAACATGAAGGTGCCTGCACTTAAATTCCTGTAGTGTGTTTACAAAACACTTAGGGTAACGGCTGTAATGGCCTAAGTCACAAAAAAGTTTTCGACTGGTAATGTTCGTCATTTTTTTTAATATTTTTTTAAACAGTGTGTGTTTAGGCGTAATTATAGAGATAGAACAATATAGATTACAAATAGTCAAAATTCAATAATGCTGCACTAATCATGATCGCCACTTTTTCAAATCAAAGGGTTGATTCGGCGATAGTAGAGAGGTCATGGCGGGTCAACGAGTTTATGATCGATAATAGCGAGATTTATATAACGGTGCAGCATTATTGAAATTTGATTCTTTGTAATCTCTATTGTTCTATCTCTGCCCCACTAATTGTTGGCGTGCCCCAAGGTTCTGTGCTCGGACCGATTTTCTTTATTCTGTATATGCAGCCGTTAGGTAATCTTTTTCAACATATTCTTTTAGACATCATATGCTGAGCAACTTTGGAAACTCACCACTTTATTTATGTCCGCCATTCTGTTGTTCGCCACTAGTTTGCAGTGACTAAGTCATACAGAGTTATTACAAAACTGAGGGCACACTTAGTCAATGAGCAGCACGTGCAGCGTGCAACATGAACTTTTTTCAACCAAAGGTGAGTGGTCGCTCACAATTATTTTTTCTTGCCTGCAATAAACAGTGTTTAATCAGACTATTCAGAAAAGCATTGAGTGATGGTGTTCTAGTCCTGTCAATAAGAGAGAGGCATGCCGCGACTTAATGCGCAATACAGCGAAAGAGCAATTAAAATGCTGGCCGCGGGTTTATCCCGTAGAGAGATTGCCCGTCGGTTACATTGTCATCACACCACCATTATGCATCTAGCAGAAAGGTTTAGAAACACTGGCGACACTGCAGATCGACCTCGTCCAGCTCAACCCTACATCAGACAGTTTCATCTTCGAGAAGGTTCAGGCCAGCTACGCATACAACACAAACACTTCTTGGCACACTTGGTCCAGTATCCCCTGAAACTGTGCGGCGTGTTCTTCGAGCGGCAGGACTGCACGCCAGACGACCTGTTCTGGGGCCGATTTTGACGCCTCTACACCGACAGCGTCGCCTTCGCTGGGCTCAGGTGCAGTTTAAATGGACCCAGCGTCAGCGAAGAGGAGTGCTCTTCTCCGATGAGAGCCGTTACAGTCTATCCCATGCCAATGGCAGGCTCAGGATTTGGCGACGAGCTGGAGAGAGACATGCCGACTGCTGTGTCCATCAGATTGACAGGTGGCGTTCACACAGCGTGATGGTGTGGGGAGGCTTCAGCCAGACCTATCGCACCCAGTTGCACATCTTTGATGGCCCTGTTAATGCTGGAACGTGCGGGGCAGTCCTACAGAACCATGTGATACCAGCGTTTGGACAACGCGCAGATCTGCACACTTTCCAGCAGGACGATGCCACTCCCCATACAGCAAGAGCGACGATCCAGCTGCTGGCACAAAACAACATGCACGTCTAACCCTGGCCTTCACTTACCCCGGATATGGTGCCTATTGAGCACGCATGGGATGAATTGGGACGCAGAGTAATGCAGCAGATCCATGTTCCTCAAACCGCACTGGAACTGACGCAGGCCCTGGTGGAAGAGTGGAATCAGCTGTTAATACCGTCTGTGGCCACCTCCAGCAGCAATGGGGCGCATGTGTATTTATTTCTCATGGAGATGCGCGCATGTTAGTGACAGAGAGAGAGAGAGAGAGAGAGAGAGAGAGAGAGAGAGAGAGAGAGAGAGAGAGAGAGAGAGAGAGAGAGAGAGAGAGAGAGACTCAGACTCAGACTCAGACTCAGACAGTTTATTGTTCAGACAAAATGTCCATGCAATGGAGTGAGACATTACATAATTTATAATTCAGGTGTATATGAAAGCCATAAGGCGATGTTTATAACAACACACACACACACACACACACACACACACACACACACACACACACACACACACACACACACACACACACACACACACACACATTTCCATTCGATCTACGCCAGCACATAATAGCCACTTTTGACCTACATGTAAAATGCGGTATCCAAATCCAGGCCACAGCCGTGTACTACACAGACCAGGTCGGAGTAAGAACCACAGTGTGCACGTGGAATCATACAAGCATGCTGCTACGGAGTTTAAATGCATGAAATACAAATCTTGCTAAATCGGCAATAAACTGCGGGTTGGTAGTGTCTAGGATACACAATTCTTTCTTTTTGAGTTCCATAAGGTCAAACTTACATAGGTATTTGACACGCAGTTCATCGTAGAATGGACAGTAAAACATAAAGTGAATTTCATCTTCCACAGCCTTGGCACACAATGGACACACTTTCGTTACAGCATTGAGAGTACTATATCTTTGTTTGTTACTTTGCAGTTCCGTTATGCCAAGTCTAAATTTAATGTATAGATTTTTGACATAGGTTGGCTTAACCAGTTCAAAATAATTTTCTTGGACAAGTGTATGTTTAAAACTACGAGAGAGAGAGAGAGAGAGAGAGAGAGAGAGAGAGAGAGAGAGAGAGAGAGAGAGAGAGAGAGAGAGAGAGAGAGAGAGAGAGAGAGAGAGAGTGAGTGACGTCATATTTAACGTACTATGTCAGTGTGTACGTGGTAACGGAGTTGCCTCTTTTACGTCACCGCCACTGTCTGACTTTCTCTACAAGTAAATATTTTTTTTGAGTTTTATTCGCGCGTAACGTTGTTGCTTAACTGTTACATACATGTGTCAACTCCACTATATAACTGGTGTCCACAAATTGAATGCTGTTTTACGTTAAACTAGGTAGGTCCACCGATTTATTTTCACAAAACTGCCACCAAACAAATGCACCACTCGGAAGTACACGTTAAAATAAGAGCACATGCAAAAAAATCAGAATTGTATGTTGATTGGCTTCAGAAATATGTCCATTTAAATATGACCTAAAATGGCGTATTATTGCATTATTAAGAAAGTGCTATGTTTCTTGGCTTGACTTCGCGAACGAAGATTCTATAGGGCTTGCCCACGTCGTCTGCAGGCATTTTCGTGGCTGCGGAGGCCAATCCGGGACAGGCAGGTTCGACCGCAGTGGCTGCAGGGGAAGGTCTGGTCAGGGTTCTGAGTTACGACAGCTCTGTTTTTTCTTCTGAGCCGCTTGTCCTTAAGGTTAGCTCTGCGAGAGTCCTCAAAGGAGACAGCTGCCTTGTGAATGGTGGAGCGCCAGGGGTCACGGTCCACAGCAAGCGGTGGTCGATTTGGCAGGCACTAAGTGACTTCTTGAGACCGTCTTTGTATCTCTTCTTTGGTGCCCCTCTGTCTCGGTGTCCAGTGGCGAGCTCGCCGAACAGAGTGATCTTGGGTAGGCGATGATCCTCCATCCTGGAGACGTTCCCCGCCCAGCGAAGCTGTGTCCGCAGCAGCAAAGCCTCGATGCTCACAGTTTCCGCCTGTTCAAGGACCTCGACGTTGGTGACATAGTCACTCCAGTGAATGCTGAGGATGGTACGCAGGCAGCGCTGGTGAAAGCGTTCGAGGAGTCGTAGTTGGCTGCGGTAGAGGGCCCAGGACTCGGAACCGTACAGCAGGGTGGTGAGGACGACAGCTCTGTACACGCTGATCTTGGTGCCTTTTTTCAGCTGTTGATTGTGCCACACCCGCTTGTATAGTCGCCCGAAAAGCACTGTTCGCTTTTGCCAGCCTGTTGTTCAGCTCCTTGTCCAGCTTGGCGTCTGACGTGATGATGCAGCCAAGGTAGGTAAACTGGTGTACAGACTTCAGTTCGGACTCGCCGATGGTGATGTGGGGAGGGCGATGCTCTTCCTTGGGTGCCGGCTGATGAAGGACCTCTGTCTTTTTCAGACTGACCTCAAGTCCAAAGAGCTGGGCGGCATCTGCGAAGCAGGACGTAATGCGCTGCAAGGCTCTCTCTGTGTGTGCAACGAGGGCAGCGTCATCAGCAAAGAGCAGCTCACGAATCAGTTGGTCTAGGGTTTTCGTGTGGGCCTGCAGTCGTCTGAGGTTGAACAGGCTGCCATCGAGACGATACATGATGTACACTGCGTCGTCATCGTCGAGGTCCACTGTAGCCTGCTTCAACATCATGCTGAAGAAGATGGTGAAGAGGGTCGGTGCCAGCACGCAGCCTTGCTTCACGCCGTTGCGAATGGGGAATGGTTCTGAGAGGTCACTGTTTAGTCTGACCTGGCCTTGCTGGTCCTCGTGGAGCTGGACGATCATGTTGAGGAACCTTGGGGGACAGCCTAGTCGCTCCAGGATCTGCCACATACCTTGCCTGCTCACAGTGTCAAACGCTTTTGTTATGTCGACAAACGTTACGTACAGCCCTTTGTTCTGCTCGCGGCACTTCTCCTGAAGCTGTCTCAGCACAAAGACCATGTCGGTGGTACTCCTGTTCGCTCTGAAGCCACACTGGCCCTCTGGGAGGTGGTCTTCAGCGATGGCAGGTACCAGCCGATTCAGGAGCAACCTTGCGAGAATTTTCCCGGCAATGGACAACAGGGTAATTCCACGATAATTAGAGCAGGCAGACTTCTCTCCTTTGTTCTTGTACAGGGTGATGATGACTGCATCACGGAGATCCTTTGGTAGTGTTCCTTTTTCCCAGCAGCAGAGAAATGAATCAATGAATCAATGAATCTTTATTTTACAACGGTAAAGATATTAACATAATAATAAAGATATTAGGCAATGCCATTTTTCAAATCTGCCGTTGCTACATCTACAACACATTACATTACATTAATACATGTATAGGACGAACGCCTACGGTGTGTTGGGAGGAAGAAAGAGGTCGTGGAGCTTGTTGTGCAGTGCTGGGCCTCCATGTTTCCAGATCTCTGGCAGGATTCCGTCAATGCCTGCTGCTTTGCCACTCTTGAGCTGGTGGATGGCTGTGAGGGTCTCTTCGGCGGTGGGCGGTTCGTCCAATTCAACCTTAAGTGGAAGGTGTGGGATTTGGAGGATGACTGTTTCTTGAACAGTGCGCTCAGCGCCGAAGAGGTCCTGAAAGTATTCCGACCAGCGGTTCAAGATGGAGGTATTATCTGTGAGGAGTGCCTGTCCATCAGCGCTTCGCAGGGGACTTTGTACCAGGTGCCTAGGGCCATACACTGCTTTCAGTGCTTCGTAGAAGCCCCTGTAGTCACCGTTGTCAGCGCAGAGCTGGGTCCTCTGTGCGAGTCTGAACTACCACTTGTTCTGGAGATCTCTAAGCTTGAGCTGGAGACTGCTGCAGATGAGGCGGAAGGCAGACTTCTTCACAGGGCAGGAAGGCTGGGCTAGGTGGGCCTGGTGGGCGGCTCTTTTTTTTTTGCTAGAAGTTCCTGGATCTCTACGTCGTTTTCGTCAAACCAGTCTTTGTTCCTCTTTCTAGCAAAGCCCAAGACTTCCACAGAAGATTTTACAATAGCAGTTTTCAGTTGTTCCCAGAGTGTTTCAGGGGAGGAGTCTGCTGGATCAACTGTGTCTTTGAGCATGCGCTGTAAATCGGCCTGAAGGGCAGCTTTCTTGTCGTCACGCTGAAGGCTGGCAACATCAAGCTTTTTCTTGGGGGGGGGGGGGGCCCATTTCTTGGGTTTCAGCTTGAGGCGGAGCCTGAGTTTGCAGCGAACAAGGCGGTGGTCAGTGTAGCACTCTGCGCTGGGCATCACTCTGGTGAGGAGGACGACACTGCGGTCCCTCTGACGCACTAGGACATAGTCGATAAGGTGCCAGTGCTTGGAGCGAGGATGCATCCAGGTGGTCTTTCGACTGTCCTTTTGCTGGAAAGTAGTGTTGGTGATGACAAGTTGCTGCTCTGCACAGAGCTCCAACAGTAGGCGACCATTGTCATTGCAGTTCCCAACGCCATGCTTGCCGAGGACTCCTTTCCAGGCTTCAGAGTCTTGGCCCACTCTGGCGTTGAAGTCGCCAAGGATGATGACTTTGTCGTCTGCAGGGGGTGCTCTGCAGGAGGCTGCGCAGGTGAGAGTAGAACTTGTCTTTTTCTGCAGGCTCTGCCAGGAGGGTTGGGGAGTACACACTGAGAAGGGTGGCGTATTGCTGGGGCCTCAGTGGGAGGCGCATGGACATGATGCGGTCGGAGTGACCCGTTGGTAGGTTTTCCAACTTAGTCGCAATGGGGGTCTTCACCATGAAGCCCACGCCTGAGAGCCGTCTTTGTGATGCAGGCCTGCCTGACCAGTAGAGGGTGTAGCCAGCGCCAAGTTCTTGGAGGCTGCCTTCCTCCGGGAGGCGTACTTCGCTGAGCGCGGCGATGTCGATGTTTAACCTCCGCAATTCATGGGCAATGAGGGCGGAGCGACGTTCAGGGCGTCCGCTGTCTGCTGTGTTGAGCATGGTTCGGATGTTCCAGCATGCTACGTTGAGTCCGGTCGTGGTCGTCATGAGAGTGGATCCATTGTTTTTTCTTGTTTTCTGACCGCATGAAAAGATGCCCGTTGACTGCGGCTAGCCAACTGGGTTACGAGGGGATGAGCTTTGGTTAGGCCACCTTTTATAGGCCCCTCTCCGTGTGGAGCAAGCAGTGCTGTCCCTAGAGAAGGCTGCTTGGTCGTTCAGGGTGTGCCGAGTGACGTTGTCATCCCCAGGTCAACATCAGGCGACCAATATCCTGAACCGCCTGCATGCAGGTTTGAGACTGCGGCTTCCAGTGACATCTTTCACCTGCCGTTTTGCCCCTTGCCCATCGCTACAGGACTTGGAAAGTTCAGTGTTATAGTTCGTGGGCGTTTCCTAAAGCCTGCGCGGTGGTGCTTTTTGGTGGAGTGCAGTGTGCGCAGTACTGGCCCCACCCTTTAAACCCTTGGTTCGTTTGCCATGGCCTAGCAAGCTGGCACGGTGGCATCGAGGTCCTCGGGTCGTATGTTTTATATCAGACTGTCCTTGTCTTAGTCTCTGGCTCAAAAGCCTTCCCCGGAGACACGGGGGCTTTGATGTCAGGGGTTTCCTCCCTTAGCCTTTCCGCAGCCAAGCGGCCAAGCCTGCAAGGCAGCAGGGGACTCGTGGGGGCCGGGGTCGTCTATGTCCCGTGCAGATGTGAACATCTGCCCACTGCCCAGACGGTGACACTTACCAGAGGAGAAAAATCCAACGCCGGAACCCGGTATCGAACCTCGCACCTTTGGCATTGGAGGCAGACGCCTTAACCACTGCGCCACTACCACTGGCGCTATGTTTAGACACCTATTAAATCATAACGTGAAGTTAGAATTGTGTGTTTTTTCCTGTGACGGATCAAAACAACATATAGATTGCCCCGAATTGTTTTCTAGTCCCACGAATTGATACGTTTGCAATAACAGCACCCGTAAAATTTGGACATGAGTCAAAATTATTGATATGACTTATACACCCTTCTCTAAAACCGTTATAGCTTAGGTAATTTCCATTGTAGACACAGGAATTAGACACTAAAATTGTGCACACAACCACGACGAATCCCATTCTGTGTTATAATTTTACACTAAACCCTTAAGTATACTTTAGATATGAACACGCCAAAATGACGTAATTTCTTGCATTTTAACGCTATATCTCACGCATGAAATTCTAAATGGATTCATATATTTTCTTTTTCAAATTTACCAGCTGCAGGAAGTGTGTTGGCTATAGAAATAGGCAAAGTGGTTTTCTGCCTCAATTTCCTTGTTTAACATACCTCTTCCTACCCCTCCCTCGTTTCTGAGAGGGGGTATACTATATGTCACTGTAGCTGGGTGTCTGTCTGGGTTTTGTGCAGGCGATTTCTCCAGAAGCAACTAACAAGAATTGATTAGATTTTCATATCTGGTCAATATTAGATTAGAAGATTCGTCATGTTCCAAAGCTAATGTCCTACCGTCAAGGTCAAGGTCACAGTAGAGATAAAAAGGGTTTGTACACTAAAGGTAATGCCACAAAAAGAACGGCTCGTTTGATTTAAATTGTTGTTAAAGGTACCTAGAAGAAAGTTATGCAAAGGAAAATTATGCTGACTTCCTGAGTTTAAAGGCCCTGGCAGCCATATTTGTTTTCAATACTTCCGTTTTTGTCTTTGCGATATCTCTGCCTATTTTAATCAAATTTTAGTATTTTGAAGTCCTTTTTGTGAGAAATGGTTATCTGAGTTGATATTTTTAAGTTTCTGGTTCACGTGCGGAACGTGAATCTATGAAATGGGCCAGTGGTCGTCGGTCCGTCCTTCGTCTTCCGTCGTAAACTTTAACGTTCGCATTTTCTCGGATACTATGCAATCCACACTCTTCAAACTTGGGCCAAGTATATAATTGTGTGGTGAAACCTCTCTACAAATACCAATTTCAGTCACCTCTCTCAAAGGTCAAATACAGAGGGGATTAGAAAATAGGTTTAGAAAATACACATTTTAACCAAAAAAAAAAAATCTTTTCTGAAATACTGTCAACGGGGGTGTTGTGGAGACAGAGACTCAAGTCCCTCAGAGATGCTTTCCGTTAGGAGGGGCGACGGGGAGGGGGCGGCGGGGAGTGGAAACAGAGGCTCACGTCTCTCAGAGAGATGCTGCACGTTGGGGGACGGGGGATGAGAAAGGGGCAGGGGGGTTTGGGGGGGGGGGGATAGAGGCGACAGCAGCTCACGTCCTACAGTGAATGTTGATGGGAGCTGGAGACAGGGGCTCACGTTATCCAGAGAGATGCTCTCCGTTGACTGTGGCTGGAGACAGTGGCTGACATACTGTTTATTAACGGGTGTGTAGGCGGGTGTGTGTGTGTGGGGGGGGGGGGGGCGACAGGGGCTCACGTCCTCCAGGGAGATGTTGTCCTTTCACTGGGGAGTGGTGACAGGACGTCATCCAGTGATTCTGTTGACGGGGGAGGGGGGGAGGGGGTAGGAGAGGGGCTCACGTCATCCTCCAGCGAATTTCTTGACGGGGGCTGGAGACAGAGGCACAGGTCCTCCAGAGGGATGTTCTCTGTTAACGGAGGGGAGGAAAAAAAAGGGGGGGGGGAGCTGTTGAGATTCTGGATTCTGTGTGTCTTTTTTCACCACGTGTAACCATTTTGTGCGGTTTGCTTACATCAACAAATACAAGAAAGGGCAAACATTTTCCACCCATCGTTTCAGCTCACTTCTCTCTGGAGGGCTCCCCTTCTTTACACTTTACGGAAGCTAGCTTCAGAAACAGTAGTACAGACATGAACTCTTCTATGACTGCAAAAGCAGATAAGATGCAGTCGTTGTTTGACTGAGATGCTGGTCGTTTGAGACAATAGGGAAGAGTGGACTGGAAAAAAACAGGTGGTCTGAGCCGATAGCTCTCATTTCTTGATCAAGGTATTCATGTCTCTCTTTAAACCTATATTTTCTCATTTGACGGATACGCGTCTGTGTCTCAGAAAGTACTGGTTAGGCACGCAAACCTGCATAGCAGCAAATCTCATGAAATAAAATCTGAATGGAATGTGTTGTGTCAAATATTCAGCTGTAAGAAAAGTGTTTTTGATTGAGGGTCCTCCTCGTTTCCTAAGCTGAAGTCTGTCTGATAGCATCTTGAAGTTTTTGTCTACATAACATTTGATAGTAACAGAAACTACTTATTGTTCAATGGGATTTTCCTATAGTAAGTAACTGAGAAAAAAAAAGAATACTACTACTACTACTACTAATAATAATAATTATTATTGTTAATATTATTATTATTATTATTATTATTATTATTATTATTATTATTATTATTATGTGTTTCCGCGTCGTTTTCCTTATTTACGAGTACAAAGCAACGATTTAAAAAACATACAACGCCAAATATATAGTTTTTTTCATATTTTAGGCAGTCAAAACCAATCGAGTTAGCATGATGAAAACTTCGTCTGCTACCTGGCAAAGAGTTGTCGTTCTCGATGTAGACTAAAACGGTTATTTCAATAAACCATGGAATATATTTGTGTCAGAAACATAAAGGTTAAAGTGCAACGCTGTAGTGTAACAGAAAATATCGGATGCATTTCGGTAAGACTAGACTTTTCAAAGGTGTAATTTAGGTCAAAGAAAATTATACAGCACTTGAAGGGCGTGAAGTCCAGGCTGGAAATTGACTACACACATCAATTTTAAACGGCGGGTCCAAATAATGAAATCTGTTATTAATTATTTTGTTGCAAACGTCTTTATACGTATTTAACATAAACATTCGTGTACTTGCGCAATGTATTCTGCAAACATGTCTTTCAACGATACCAAATATACCGCTGTGCGTTTTATCTTGTATTTGCACAAGCTTTTTTTCTAACACCACTGTACCGAGGCTTTGTGCGGGGTTCTCACGGACAGCTGACCAAGTTTGTTGTTGACGCTTACCCCTGATCCACATTCGGCGATGTTACAAATATATCTTTCTTTCCAAAACAAAACAAACAAACAGAACTGTTGTCCGGATGATGCTTTTGTTGCAAAATAGCAAAATATCGCTCTCCGGCACTGTTGTATAGCGACGGACCTACCTAGTTAAACTACACATATATTTGTTGTTAGTTATACAATTTGTGTAAACTGCGATGTAAACGTGCCCCCCCCCCCCCTCATCCTCCCTCCCCCTCCCCCTCCAACCTGTATGGTTCACGTGCGGTTGATGCGCCTAACTTGCAGGAGACCGAGGCATGCACACTAGCATTGCGGTCCTCCGTCGTCTCCACATACGCACGCCATTTGTTACCCGTGATCTAACCACAACCACAGGCCTATCCATCCTGAGTCCGTGACAGGTATATAGCAGAGGTTTTTTTGCGCACACATAAGACTAGGCAGACTTTTCAAACCAACAGGAAATTAGCCAAGAAATGAGCAAATGTTAATTAGCTAATTATTATGCTATAAAAATGTATATGGGTGGACTACCTGAGTCGCAACCGATTTCTGATTTGACAACCATTTCTTTCCAGATCTGACTGCCCCAGGCGTTCGTTGTAGCATAAGTTCTATATATAGCAAATCTCTGGGCTGTGAAGGCGCCCTTAACGGCAGAAAGGGAACGGCATGGATAGACACAACCAATCCCGACAATGCGAACTGTTTCTACACAGCCGGCAACACCGATCCTGCCCCCTTCTGGCAGGTGGACCTGGGACAGCCAGTTAACATCCACAGGATCATCATCTATCCCGATGGTAGGTATTTCTGCTGACACACATTAAATTTTGTCGTCGTCGTTGTCGACGCTGTGGCGTGAGTGCGTGTGTGTATGCGTGCGTGTGTATGAGTGCGCGCACGCGCGCGAGCGTGTGTGTGTGTGTGTGTGTATGTGTGTGTGTGATGCTGTGTGTGTGTGTGTGTGTGTGTGTGTGTGTGTGTGTGTGTGTGTGTGTGTGTGTGTGTGTGCGTGTACGTGAGCGGGAGAGCTGGGGGTGGAAGGTGGGAGTTGAGGAAGTGTCGCAGTTTGTTTTTTAAAGCTAAACTTCAGCGACATATGAAACCAGGCTGCAAGGTACGGCCTGATTATATGTCATCTGAACATAAAATGGCAGAGTATAATTTTCCTTCCCTCCTTCTTTCTGTGCACCATGTCTCTCCTTGCTTTTAATATATTCTGATCTTGCAAGTACCTCTTCCAGAACTACCTAAAACGTGTACAATAGTGTTAGATCGTAGAACACGTCCTGAGAAAGTCTTGTTGCTGTCGGGACGTTAAACAATGTACAACCAACCAACCTAGATCGTAGGAAGCGGTGGGGGATAGTGGAGTTGATGCCTTGTGACATGATGGTAGCGCCCCTCCTTCCCTCCCCCCCCCCCCCCATTCCCCCGGCGATCGTGTGATTTTAAGACAGCTATGCCTCTCAGAAACGTTCCTTAATAATCGCATGCCCTAGATTAGTGTAAATAGTGACGGTTTATTTCCTTTTACTAACCCCACTCTTACTTCTCCCCCACCACCAGCAATAATGAAATATTCGTGAGTTAGATACGCCTGCACAAGGTAAGAAAACATAAGACCTCGTATCACACTGGGGCAAAGATTATATTAAGCTAGCTATATACGTCGAAATTAATACGACGCCATGTCCACGTCGTGGAAGAATGTCCCATATTTTATGTTTGTTGTGTAAAAATTGAAATGGTCATGTAAACTCGTTCAAAATCAAGTTTAAAAACAAGATGGGATGAACCATAACCCACAAAATCCCTTCTGTATGAGAGCTGTCCTAGCTGTCAAGGGTCTCTACCTTTTGTCTTTGACCTGATTCTGAATTCATCTCCTATTGAAAAAGTCTCGCAGATCTGCCAATGCGTCAGTGAGTTCTATAGGCCTTTTTCGTAATTGACGCGTTTAGAGTTATCCGCCCTTGCGCTAGTCGGAAGTGCACCGATAGAGTCGTTCCGGTTTACAGCAAGACATGGCCGGCGTGAAAGTTATTGTGCGAGGAGGAAAACGATCATTGCGTATGCTGTTCGAACTACGCTGGAAAAATAGTTGATGGAAGGACTGCATCTCTGCCCACGGCACCAAGGGACCAGACGCTTGGTCGAGTATGGGAGAGACGCCCGCGTTTCGTACGCAAAGACTTCAGCGGTTTCTGTTCGGAGCACTTTGTCAACAACTGAACAAGGCAGACTACGCACCGGTGACGACGTGTCTTCAGTTTTTGCAAACCGCTCCTTAAACACGTGTACGGCCGGTGGGTGCTATGTTACTACGACCTATAGAATATTTTGACTACATAAACAAATTAAACAGAAAATCGTTTCGATGACTTGTTAGATCAGCATGCCGTAGGGATTTCCAAAAGCTTTTGATTCATCGCATCTGTGTTTTCCAATGTACGCTTCCAAAAGCTCGTTAAAGACAAAATGATCTATCACATTAAGTAATAGTCTAAACATGGTTAACTTCGAAGTTGAGATCCTATCACTAGTTGTTGATGTTGCAGGTTTGTGCAGTGGTGTGTGCATGTGACAGAGGCAGACAGTTGCATTCTTTTTCAGCTTATGTTGTTTCAGGTGTCACAGCTCAGTACTACTCGGTTACCTTATTTTTTGTTGACAGTTATCATGTGTTAAATGTATTTTTTCTTTCGTCTTCATTTATTTACAGTTGGCAGAACAAAGGATGCCGACAAACTGGTGACCGACAAACTGGTGCCCTAACAGAATCTTGTAGGGAGGTTGAAGACCACTCTTGAGCAGCTTCTTTTTAAGCAGTCTGACCCGTCACTGCCTTCAACTTCTGTCATGCTGTACGACTATGCTGGTAAAGTGAATGTGGCGTCAATAATCCAGCATACACTTTGTACAGCTGCCTGTCAAACAGAAAACAACCAAGTGGATGCAGAAGTTCAGACTGGGCCTATTGCGGTATCTGGCATGCATGACGGTGTAAAATCAGTTGGAACACAGACTGCCAGCTGGACTGACAACACGTTGACGCCACTCAGATTTGAGCATGTTACAGACAATCCTGAAATGGTAAAGGTTTACACCGGTATCCGGTATACCACATGCAGAGACACTGAATGCAGTCTTTGAGGAGCTGCCCCTATTGAAGAAAAAGAAAACAACACAGGCCCTGGAGGCAGATCTTTGCTCAGGGTAATTTATCAGCTCTTCATGACCCTCATGAGGCTCAAGCTAGGTCTGGTGATTGCAGACCTGAGTTTTTGCTTCAGCGTTTCAAAGTGGATTGACCACTTGTATATTCATCTTTTATTTCTGGCTTACTGGCCAACCAGGGAACAGATCAACAATACCATGCCAGCTGACTTCAGGGAGATGTTTCCCAGGACCTGTGTTGTGTTGGACTGCGCAGAGCTGTTCACAGAACCCCCCCCCCCCCTGCTCGCTGGCTGATAAGTCACTGATGTTCAGCCAGTTCAAGACCCACATGACCTGAAAAGCATTGATCGAGATCACTCCAAATGGCGTGGTGTCGTTTGTGTCTGATTTGTGGGCAGGATCCATCAGTGACAAGCAAATTATACAGAAAAGTAAGATTTTGGAACTATGTCAGAAGGGAGATGCAGTGATGGGTGATAAGGGTTTCCTCATTTCTGATATGACAACGCCGATAGAGATTGAGCTGATCATTCCACCAAAGAAAGAAAAGAAACGACAAATGTCAAAGGCAGAGGTAAATTTGACAAGGCGGGTTGCAAACTGCAGGATCCATGCGAAGAGACACATGGAGCGAGTGAAAAACTACAGGGTTTTGAACAACTTGACATGCACCATGAAAGCTAACGTATCTAAACTCTGGAAGCTCTGCAATTACCTTTCTGCATTATTGCCCCCTTTTCATCCACATGACTGTGTTGATGAAGCGGACTCTGACATTGATGAGGATGAATAGAATTCATGTTCCAAGGCTGTGTTTGGTCAGTGACAACTATTATGCTGAAGTATGTACATTACATCTGACGCACAAAAAATCCAACCTTTGCCTCAGATCAGCGTGCTGAAGCACCAGGGCTAAGTTGTGTAGGAAACCTTATGGTTGCCTAGGGTTAAGAACACCCTGCATTCATAGTATTGAGCAAGCGTAGGGTTGCACAATTGGTCTAAGGTTACATCCTTGCGTGACAGTTCATCAAAAGGAAGCACTAATACGAGTTTGTGTGAGTGCGTGTGTGTATATATATATATATATATATATATATATATATATATATATATATATATATATATATATATATATATATATATATATATATATATATATATATATATATATAATTAATTACGGTATTTATAATGCGCTTATCTTATAATAATTATAACTCTAAGCGCGCACTCACAACTCACGCACGCATGCGCACGCTTTAAACAACGACTCACGTACCACAAATAGTGAAATACATTACGACAGTCAGCTTGGGGTGGGGAGTGTGGTGGTATAGTGCTAGAACTGTTGAAAGAGGTGAGTTTTGAGGGCGTACTGGAAGGAGGAGAGAAAGTGTTTCTGACGGAGAGAGAGTGGGAGAGTGTTCCAGGTGGATGGACCGTATACTGAGAAGGAGCGGGGGCCGAAAGTGCTGAGTTTGGTGCGGGGGATGTGGAGGCGGAGAGGGTCAGAGGCGGAGCGGAGGGAGCAGGGAGGAGTGTAGAGGTGAAGTAAGTTGGAGAAATAGGCAGGAGCGCAGTTGTTCAGGGATTTGTAGCAAAGAGACAGAATCTTGTATTGGATGCGTTGGGGGATGGGAAGCCAGTGAAGGAGTTTGAGCAGGGGAGTGATGTGGTCGGATGTTTTCTTTCTGATGACGAGGCGGGCAGCATTGTTCTGGACGCGCTGGAGAGTGAAAGTGGTGGAATGAGGGAGGCCGGAAAGGAGAGAGTTGCAGTAGTCGATGCGAGATAGGAGGAGAGAGACAGCAAGTTTGGTGGCAGCTTCAGTAGTGAGGTATTTCCTGATCTGACTGATGCGGCGGAGGTGGAAGTAGCATGCCTGGGCCGTGGCGGAGACGAAGCTGGTCATGGAAAGAGAGGATTCGAGGATAACGCCGAGGTTTTTGGCCGAGTCAGAGAGGGAGATGGGGGTGCTGTCGAGTTGAAGGTGGAGAGAGGTAGGGAGCTGGGAAAGTTTCTGGCGAGTGCCTACCAGCATGGCTTCCGTTTTGTCGTCATTCAGTTTAAGCTTGTTTGCTGTCATCCAGTTTTTCACTTCTTCGTAGCAGTCAGCCGTGCGAGTCAGTAGTGACTGAGTGTTGTCGAGTTTGTCTTTGTCTAGTAGTTGTGAGTCGTCCGCGTAGAGGTGGTGGTTTATGTGGTGAGACTGGATGGTGTTGGACAGGGGAGAGGTGTAGAGTGTGAAAAGGACCGGGCCCAGGACGGACCCCTGTGGAACTCCGCAGGAGAGCGTGACTGGGTTGGAGGAGACGCCGTCGATGGTGACGGACTGCTGTCTGTTGGAGAGGTAGGAGAGAAACCAGGAGTGAGCAGAGTCAGTGATGCCAAAGGAGTGGTGAAGGCGGTGGAGGAGGATAGAGTTGTCTATAGTGTCGAAGGCGGCAGAGAGGTCGAGTAGCGTAAGAAGGGAGATGTTGCCCGAGTCGGTGTAGAGAAGCAGGTCGTTTAAGATATGTAGTTGGGCTGTTTCAGTGCTGTGATGTTTGCGATAGGCAGACTGGAAGGGACTGAGGAGGTTGTTGTCGGCGACGTGGAGGTTGAGCTGGTTCAGAACGACCTTCTCAAGAAGCTTGGACAGGAAAGAGAGATTGGAGACTGGGCGATAGTTTTTGAGTTCGTTTGGGTCGAGGTTGTGTTTTTTTAGGAGAGGACGGACGATGGCGGACTTGAATATATCGGGGACGGAGCCGTTCTCTAGAGATGTGTTGATGATGTCGGTAATAAAGGGCAGAAGTTTTGGAAGGCCGTCCCGGTAGAGAGAAGCTGGGAGAGGGTCTAGTTCGCAGGTTTTGAGAGGCATGGACTTTATGGTCTTCAGGACTTCGTCCTTAGAGACGGGCCGGAAGGATGAGAGGGGGGTGCCGGAAAAAAGGGGTGTCGGGAGGGCAAGGCGGAGAAGGCAGAGTGTCGAGTGTGTTGCGCAGAGTTTGGATTTTGTCGGAAAAATAGGTGGAAAAAGCGGACGGGAGTTCTTCTTTGCTCTGTGTGTTGGGGAGAGGAGAGTCTTTAGAAATGCCTAGGAGTGTGTTCATGGTAGCGTAGAGGGTTTTGGAAGAAGTGGATTCCAGGATTTTGTTTTGGAGGTGTTTACGTTTGGAGTCGGAGATCATTCTGCAGACTTTGGATCTAGTTGTGTGGAAGATCTGTCTGTGAACGGTGAGGTCAGATAAGCGTCAGCGGCGTTCCGCTTGTCGGCGCTCGCGCTTGGCCTTAGCTATGTCGTCAGTGAGCCAGGGGGAGGGGGGTCGGTTGTGTATGGAGCATATATATATATACTTAAAATGTGAAGAAATGATCCACAGACACCACGTAGTTTAGCAG
>BTPG01000003.1:253442988-253476007 GCA_036245525.1 Semisulcospira habei | reverse complement strand
GCGCATGCAACTGGCCCGTGAAGACCTTCCGGCTCGGCTGCTCTGGCTCGCTCATGCAACTGACCTCTGGGGATGAATTCCATTCTCACGGCTAATACAGTCCGGACATAGACAGTTTAGCAACACAGAATAACAGCAGCTAGTCTGTCCCGCACAAGACATGGTGAACGTCTTTTAGAAGAGGAAGCGAACCCATGCCGTCTTCTTTGATATGTCCAAGGCTTTCGACAAGGTGTGGAAGCAGGGGCGTCTTCTGAAGCTCGTGCTGAAATCAGGCATCAGAGGCAGGGTGTACAACTGCCTCCAAAGCTTCCTGTGTCAGCGAACGGTCAGGGGTGGATAGTCAGGCTGAGGGGGGGGGGGGGGCAGGGGGGGGGGGGGGGTGTTTCTCAGGGGTAGGAGTGGTACGTCCAACCCTTTCCCTACTGTACATCATTGACGTCGCCAGAGGTTTTTTCAAAACCTGTCTCCAGCACACTGCATGCCATCGACTTTGCAGTCTGGAGCCCCTAGAAGCACACTTTCACAGCAAACTACAGAATCCAGACAGCTGTCTCGCAGACCCATGCCTGGACTTCAACATTGGGAATGCAACTCAGCGGGACCCGTCCATTATCAGTCCGGGCGGTGCCGTGGAGTTGAAACCTCGAACTAACCACCTAGACCAAAACAACTGCCGCACTCTTGTAATTCTCCATGCCAACGAGGCTGAGAATCTCCATCAAACTCAGCAACCGGACCCTTCCCCAGGTTAATCAATCCAGACCAAAAAGGTGACTGCCAAGCGTGTGAAATGCAAAGAAGTACCCAACGGAGAAAGAAACACGCTTAGAAAAAACGGTTGTGTTGTACCGTTTTTTCTAAGCGTGTTTCCTTCCCCAGGTTGACATACCCACATGCTTCCGTGTCACTCTGGACTCCGGCGACCGACATGGAAGCCACACATCCAGCAGACAGGACGTCACGCCACAAGGACGCTCTCAATGTTGAAGAAACTGACAGGGATGATGTGTGTGTGTGTGTTAGGGTGGGTGGGTGGGGGGGGGGTGTATACTGGTATTTTACAAATGGTCAAAAAAGGGAGTAAAAGCATCATGTGGTGTGTTTTTAGCCATGATATTTACAAATATGCTACTTATAACTCATTCAGCCCGACGGCCGCATTTCCCACATTTTGGAGGTGTCATCTAATAACTATGCATCAGTTGCAGGAGACGGATCGACAAAGATAATTCAAGGGCAGTGCCAGATTAGCTTGGCGCCGACAGGCGCCAAGCTAATCTGGCACTACCCTTGAATTATTATGGTCGACCATCTCCTGCTGTAGTGCGTCAGGGTTGAATGGGATAACGTTACACCGCCGTGAGATGGCCTTAGTCACCTCGTCTGCGTTTAACCCAAATAACTAACTCATAACGTTACAGCTACTTGCACATGTGATCTCTATAGCAGTTGCACTCTTTGCGATTGTAAATGCGCCAGGCTTGTACTTAATCCCTTTCATCCTGATACACTATTGCATTAAATAAATTTGACTATGCTAGTTAAAGGGCGGTGCCAGAAGACCTTGGTGCTTCAGCTATTTTGGCACCACCTTTGAACTAAAATGGTTGATATAATTTGTAATCTGTAATGTAGCCTTCATTGGAAAACAAGCCATTTAAAAAAAAATCAGCCTCAGGATGGAATGGGTGAAACTAGACTTTGTACTATTGCGCATGATGCACTATTCAGGTTCACTGAACTCTAGATAATTATGTTGCTGTTTCGAATATTTAACGAGAGTTCAACTGCCAATGTGCAGTGCGCTGGCTGAATGGGAAAACAAAAAAAAGAGAAAAACTAACCCTGCAAATCATCTACATGTAGATTCAGACTGACAGCAAACATCAATGTCACATCGTGTTTTGATTGAGCCTTCCACTTTGCCAGTCACCAGTGGCTCGCCTAGCTAGCTAAAGTCCGACTTACTGTCCCACTGACTACCATCATTGTATGGGGGACTAGCTGGTTCTGGTATGGTTCCGGGGGGGGGGGGGGGGGGGCGCGGGAAAGGGTGGGTTGGAGTGGGCTATAGGAAATAGATTCCCCTGTCCGCCATAACCCGCCCGTCAGGGCCGTCCATTATCTCTTCGGTGCCGTGGACGTTAAACCCGAACTAACTAACTAGGCCGCATGCCTGTCTGGGAGTTCTAGGGGTGTGGTGGAGGGCACCAGGGCCTCACCAACAAACAACGGTCCTTCATATGATAAAAAAGATAAGTGAAATAGATAAATTGCTTTATTTTATTTCATTTGTGTAAAATGAGCTTAAAAGGACCAATGTACACGTTTTATCAGCGGTGGCTTGACTGCCCAGTTCACAGCGGCTCAGCGTGAAAGCTATATGGAGTCTGCGCCTGAGTCAGAACCTTCCACGTAATGGCATCACTGAGTAGAATAACCAACTCATCAGTTACCCGCCACTCGGCTCGCCAGCAGTTTGCAATTTGCAAGGATCGCCTCTAGCTAGTCGCATGTTCAAACCAGTACACTTCCTCAACACCAGACACGTGTTGAAACCGATGAGTCTATGTGGATCTGTGTCTCTTGTAGCACGAGCCACTAACTCAGTGCAGCGTCGGCCACTTGCAGATCTATGTAACCCCCACCCCACCCCCCCACCCCCACCCCCACCCCACCCCCTCCGCCCCTTCGACCCTTTGGCTCACGCTGGATCGGACATCACCGGGAAGTGTCTGCAATTTGCAGTGACCAACCTCGGCCACTTGAAGTCACTCGTGGCCAGACAAACACGGGGTTGGATTTACGACTTTCAACTGGAGTGGTTGTAGCCCACGGAAAGGGTTAGAGAACGGTGGACACTGGTTGTCTCTCTCGATTCGCTGCGCTGATCAGCGCAGCGAATCGAGGGAGACAACCAGTGTGTGTCGGGGGGGGGGGGGGGGGGGGGGGGGGGGGAGGGGGCGGGGTACTCAAATACAACTTATTACTCAAACAGTGGTGAAAGAGGAAGAGCTGGTCACGGGGAGCAAGACTAAGGTAATTTCATGCGGCCCTGCGACTGCAGTAGGTCATGCCGCGAACCGACGTCTAGCTTGCAGCTGGAAGAACTGAATGAGGTAATGAAACCCGACTCGCAGTATGATGTGACATCTCCTGCCGCGTCGCTTTGCCTTGTAACAGTTTAACTCATTCAGCCCGACGGCCGTATTTCCCAAATTTTGGAGGCGTCATCTAATGACTATGTTAGGCGTCCATCTAATGACTATGTTAGGCGTCATCTAATGACTATGTTAGGCGTCATCTAATGACTATGCACCAGTTGCAGGAAATGTCGGCGCCAATCTGGCACTGCCCTTGAATTATCATGGTCGATCCATCGCCTGCTGTAGTGCGTCAGGGCTGGATGGGTTAAGTGCAAACTTTGGACGTCAGCCAGAGGGGTGAGTACCGTTAGACATACCCAGTTTCTTTTAAAGTTGTAAGTGTTATTTATTTATTTCTAGGCAAAACGACGGGCTTGTTCAGATAGCATGTCCGAAATAAGGTCCTGGTAAATCAAAGTGGCACAGTTGCAGTGCCCCGAATTGATCAGTGTTCAGGTCATACTCCAATCAAACTCCTCTATTCAAATTTGAAGGCCAAAATGCTCCCCCCACCCCACCCCCACCCCCACCCCCGTTTGGTGTGTGCAGTAATCATGTCAAATATTTATGCGTTATTTTGTGTGCAGGCCGGAGGGCTCACAATATTTTTTTCTGACTTCCGATTGCTTCCGCAATCATATATTATCGAACCATACTATTAACATAGCTTTGTGCATATTGAACATTTGTTTGCTTTGCGCTTTTTATTTTCTTAATGACATTCTTTTGTGTTGTTTGTATAGTTGTTAACAATGGCAGCTTGTAGGAAACGTTCTTGTTTGATAAAGTTTTTTTCCTTCAGTTCAGTTCAGTTCCATTCAATTTAAAATTTAAACTAACTCTCTCTCTCTCTCTCTCTCTCTCCTCTCTCTCCTCTCTCTCTCTCTCTCTCCTCTCTCCTCTCTCTCTCTCTCTCCTCTCTCTCTCTCTCTCTCTCTCTCTCTCTCTCTCTCTCTCTCTCTCTCTAGATATCTATCTATCTATCTATCTATATCCCGTAGTCTTGCCGACCGTTGGGGCACCACTGATGACTTGGCAACCAGCTCCCTCCATTCCACTCTGTTCTCTGCCATTCTCAGCGTATCGCCCAGCTTCAGTCCTGTCCACTCTGAGATATTGTCCTCCCATCTTTTCCTCTGTCTTCCTCTCCTTCGTCCTCCTTGCACAGTGCCTTGCAGGATCGGGAGTTGTTTTGGCAAGCCCTGCTGATCGCGTGACATGCCCATACCACTTCAGTTTGCGTTTTCTCACAATGGCTAATAAGTATTCATAGGGCCCGATGGCTTGCCTGATTCTGCTTCCCACTTCCTCGTTTGTGATGTGATCTCTGTATGAGAAGCCAAGCAGCCTTTGAAAACATCTCATTTCAGTGGCTTGTATCCTCCTTTCAAGGTCTGCTGTGAGGGTCCATGACTCGCAGGCATACAAGAACAATGAGATGACTAAGGAGCGCATCAGTCTGATCTTAGAGCAGAGTGTGATGTTTCTGTCCTTCCATATGGTCTTCAATCTTGTCAGTGCTGTTGTTGTCTGCGCAATCCTGGACAGTATTTCTGGTTTTGATCCCTCATCTGTCACAATGGCTCCTAAGTATTTCAATTTCTTAACTGTTTCCAGTTTTTGGCCTCCAACCATGATTTCAGTGCCAATGCCACAGGTGTTATTGGTCATCAGTTTGGTCTTCTCTGCACTGATTTCCATCCCATATGCAATGGCTGTACTATCCAGCTTTTCCACCAGCTGAGCTAGCTCCTTCTCTGTTCCTGCAAGGCAATCATGAACCTGCGCTTTGCGGACGATATTGATATATATATATATATATATATATATATATATATATATATATATATATATATATATATATATATATATATATATATATATATATATATATATATATATATATATATATATATATATATATATAATGTGTGTGTGTATGTGTGTGTGTGTGTGTGTGTGTGTGTGTGTTGTGTTGTGTTGTGTGAGTGCGTGTGCAAAGACATGATTCAAAAAGGTCTGTGTACCTACTCATTTATTCTTGAGAAATAAGGTTTCGTTTCATTTCGTTTCGTCTCTCTCTCTCTCTCTCTCTCCTCTCTCTCTCTCTCTCTCTTCTCTCATCTCTCTCCTCTCTCTCTCTCTCTCTCCTCTCCTCTCTCTCTCTCTCTCTCTCTCTCCTCTCTCTCTCTCTCTACCATTTTGTACCATTTTCTTAGACTTTAAATTTGTTTGTTTTTCTTTCTTCTTATTTTTAAGTCGTCAAATTAGCTTTGTGTATTATGAACTTTGTCGCAGGTGAACGTGCATAGTTCCTTGACAAGTCATTTTTTATTTGTTTTCTTTTATAGTTGCTGACTTTGTTATTTTTTGTTGACATAACCAAGCAAGAAAACCGTAAACATTCTGCTGAACTTAGACTAAGCGCGTGATAAACATTGTGTTTCTTTGCCGTGTATTCTTTTATTGAGCTTATTTAAAGCATTCTATAGATATTGATATTAGTTGATTTTTATTTTTTATTTTGTTGGATTATTTTTTGTGACCATATTAATTTTGTATTATATTTTTTGTTACATTTGTGTTTTTACCGACATGCAAAATCGTAATCTAAATACTGTTCCGAAACGAACAGACGAACTGGGAATTGGCCATCTTAACATATACCATCTAGTTAACAAGGTGCCCGATTTATCCGTGTTCCTAAACACGCCCTTACATTTTCATATTTTTGGTGTGTCCGAGTCGAGGCTTAAAAGTTCAATAAGGGATAACTCCATTTCTGTCCCAAATTTCTCAGTACTCCGCAGAGATGCCTCAAGCCCTCAACATACTGGACTAGCTGTATATATACATAATTCAATACTTGGTAACGTCAAACGGCGACAAGACTTAGAGTCAGCTCAAGTGGAAAGCTTGTGGGTAGAAGTGAAGACATCTAAATCACCCCCCGTCCTCATCGGCTTTATTTATAGAAATCCCGCAGCCAGCTGGGACTGGTATGATGACTTCGTACCAATGATGGATAGCGTAAATCAAAATAAAGCTGACGTTGTTCTTTTGGGCGATTTTAATATTGATCTTTCTAAATCTAAAGGGTCCAATGCTGCATGGGCGTCAACAACAGCACTATTCGGTTTAGAACAGTTAATTAAAACCCCCACTAGAACCACATGTACATCTTCAACCCTGATTGATCATATTTATGTGACAAATGATGATAAAATATCAAATGTACATGTTCCCTCCTTAGCTGTCAGTGACCATAACCCAGTATGTTTCACAGTCTCCATGAAACTAGACAAAGAGAACAAAAAGAGACATAAAACAATTAAATATCGTTCTTACAAAACATTTAATAACGGCGACTTTCTGCGGGATCTGCGCAATACTCCTTTCAGGGACGTGTATAACCACACTTCTCCTGACAGTGCCCTGTCGTACTGGATGGATCTATTCCTTGGAGTCCTAAATAAGCATGCGCCCATACGAGAAAAACGAGTTAAGCACTCTACCCTGCCACCCTGGTTAACAGTAGATGTCAAACAGGCTATGTCATTTAGAGACAAACTTAAGAAAGAAAAACAGTTTGATGAATATAAGAAACAACGAAATCGTGTTAAATACTTAGTGAGAGCGTCAAAAAAACTGTTCTTCCAGGAAATGATTAGGGACAAAAAAAAATACAGCATCGGTGTGGAAAGCCCTGAACGTTATAACAAAGGGTAAATCAGCCCCTGAAATACCATCCCATTTGTCAGCTGATATATTAAATAACCACTTCCTATCGACAGCTGAAACACTTGCTCAGTCAGCTGCAAGTAGTAATGCAGAGTACCAAGTTCCTAGTGTACTGGAAAAATACTGTGAGGCCAAAAATATACTGCAGACATTCATCATTCCTGATATTACCGTCGCTGAAGTCGGCAAATTCATCTCTAGCATGCCGAACAAAAAGTCCACCGGGATGGATGGTATAGACAACAAAATTCTGAAAATGTCACTACCATATACGGTAGAGGCACTCACTTATATCTTTAACCTCTGTATAAAACACAGCACGTTTCCAACTATTTTCAAAGAGGCCAAGGTAATTCCAATCCCTAAATCAAAAGATCTTGAAGATGTCAATAACTACCGTCCTATCTCACTTTTGTCGGCCCTGTCAAAGCCCCTTGAAAAACACATACAAAAACACCTCCTCGATTTTCTAGAAAAGGGCAATTTCATAAATATTCATCAGTCCGGCTTTAGACCGAAACACTCATGTCAGTCAGCACTGGCACACATTGTAGACAGCTGGCTGGAATCAATAAATAAAAACCTGATGTCTGGAGTTGTTTTCTTAGACCTACAAAAAACATTTGATCTTGTCGACCATGACATTCTCTTAAAGAAGCTAGCAGCATACCATATAAGTGAAACTGCCATAGCATTTTTTAGATCATACCTAAAAGACAGAAAACAAAAGGTATATACTCATGGAAAATACTCTAAACAAGGACAAGTTAACTACGGTGTCCCCCAGGGGTCGATCTTGGGACCTCTTCTATTTATAATATTCATTAATGATTTGCCTTTGCATATTACTAACACTGATGTTAATTGCAACCTGTTTGCGGACGATACGAGCCTCCATGTTTCAGGTAAAAAAACAGCTGACATTAACATAAGCTTACAAAGTAGTCTCAGCGAGGTTTCCGACTGGTGTAGAGAGAATCATATGGTTCTTCATCCAGGAAAAACAAAGAGTATTTTAATCACTACACGACAAAAACACCAACGCCGACCACAGCCGTTACATTTACAACTGAACGCTAAACCGATAGAACAAGTCACAGAGCGTAAATTCTTGGGAATACACGTTGACGAACAATTATGTTGGGAGACGCATATAAATACAGTCTGTAAAACCATTGCTAAAAACACTTTCCTGTTGTCCCATCTTAGACAAGTAACGGATACACATACTCGTAAACTGATTTTTCATGCCCATATCAAGTCTCACGTTGATTATATCTCCACAGTGTGGGACGGTTGTAGTGATGTTCACATGAACAGGCTAAACTCTATATATAAAAGAGCTGTCAAAATGATAGATACGCGGCCCATTCCTACCATAGACAAATTTAGACATCTAAACATTCTCGGCCTGCGTCAACAACTTAATTTCAACAAATGCATCCTCATGCACAAGATATTAAATAACATGACACCGCAGTATCTAACCACCAAATTTGTGCCACAGCAAGAACGCGAACGGTCCTCAAGGAACAATACTTTACCCCTACCTCTGCCTAGAATTGACCTCTTTAAAACTAGTTTATCCTTTTCTGGACCGTTTGTATGGAACACTATTCCTGCACATTTGAAGACTATAGCCTCACTTGGAATCTTTAAAACGAAACTTTTCGATTACCTGATGAGCCAAACATAAAAAACACTGGGCATTTAAACAAACCCTGATGGTTAATGTTTTTATGTAATATAATTATGCATTTATCTATATTGTTGGTATGTGTGTGTGTGTGTGTGTGTGTGTGTGTGTGTGTGTGTGTGTGTGTGTGTGTGTGTGTGTGTGTGTGGTATAAGATGAATGTTAAGTGTTATTATTATTTTGTGTCATTTTTTTTTAAATTTTATTGTTGCATGAAATAATATGTGTAAATATAATTCTTTATTATTATTATTATTATTATTATTTAATCTATTTTATGTTGTAGATGTTAGCAACGGCAAGTTTGTAAAATGACGATTTGTTTCTGTCAAAACCTTTTACCGTTGATAAATAAAGTTTCATCATCATCATCATCATCTCTCCCTCTCTCTCACTCTCTCTCTCTCTCCCTCTCTCTCTCTATGTCTTAACACCTTACCGTCATAAAAAAAAAAAAAAATTTTCATTGATTCACACGTACACACCCACCCCCCCCACCCCACACCCCACCCTACACCCCACACCCCACCCCACCCCACCTCACACACACACACACACACACACACACACACACACACACACACAAACACAAACGCACACACACACACACACACACACACACACACACACATTGTGGAAGTCAAATAATAATTATGTGCGCTCGACTGACTTCATTGCCACTACATTGCGCCATAGCGACACTCAATCCTTCACACACGCAATAGCTGGTGATCGGGTCAGTGCAAGACCAATGCAATAATTGTGAGCACAATGCGATATGACGCATGCGCATTACTGGCCATCTGCAAGAGACATAGATTCTCATGAGCCCCTGCGATGGCAGGGGCTCATGAGAATCTGTGCCTCTTGTTTATAGAGATCATCCACGCCTGCCCTTAGATGAATGTTGGATCACTGTTGGATCACGCGCCGGCCCGAGGTGTTTGCATATTATGACTTGTCGCCTAACCGAAATCATACTGCTCTGAACTGTCTTGGCGAGGGGAGGGAGACGGGGGTTGGGTCGGGTTGGATATTTCCAAATGGGCTTTCCAACCTCAGTATTACGTGCTCCACTGAGTACACCTCGATATAGCGCGGACAGGTCTCCTCGGGCCGACGTCATCTTTAGTTGGCCCGCGCACGGGTGTGCGCACACACACACACACACACACACACACACACACACACACACACACACACAGAGCCGTGCACAGACACGCACACACACAGCCGTGCGCAGATACCGACCATACACATACACAGCTGTGCACAGAAACACACACGGCAACCGTGCGCGTCAGTGCCAGACTGGGGGTTGGGTGGCGTTGGATATTTCCAAAGGGGCTTTCCAGCCGGTGATTCCCCGTCTGCAGCTCGATCAATACTTTCAACGAAGCAGGCCACTGAAGCTTGCAACTTTACTTGCGACCATCCGTGCTGTGCTCGGGCGTCAGGGCTGTTGCAACAGTGCTACAGAAGGTGAGCATTAAAACCTCTCATTTTATTCACGTTAGAGAACATGTAGTAATTGATTTGTTACTGATCTGTTGAATCGAGAAATATTGTTATGTTTGTATTGGGGTCGCATGTTGACGTCTAACTTGGTGCGGTAAATCTATTTAAATATTAATCGTAAATTTGTTTGCTGGCTATGATTTTCTATGATTTCAATTCATTTCAATTCAAAAAAACTTCATTTATCCCTTAAAGGGCAATTACAGTTTTTTTTGACGGGGGGACCAAAAAATAAAATTCATTCAATACATATAAAGTAATATCAAGAAATAATAATATCACATTTGTACATGCTATTAATATACTAAATCTGTAAGACTTATAATACTAAGATTAAGACATATTAAAACTCTAGACACAAAAACATTAATAAATATTATTCAATACTAAAACTTTCTAAATTCTATGAAGATCACACAAACTTAACTAATACAATTACTAAAACATTATAAACACTTAAACAGCATTATTAACATTACAAATAAATAATAAAATAAAATAAAATAAATAGATATAAGTTTTGATTTTAAGGTTTATCAACACATTTAACCC
Organism: Semisulcospira habei; assembly: GCA_036245525.1. NCBI lineage: Eukaryota > Metazoa > Mollusca > Gastropoda > Semisulcospiridae > Semisulcospira > Semisulcospira habei. Next base: position 253,465,351 of record BTPG01000003.1, on the reverse strand, counting down.
CAACACCCTACAGCAGGAGATGGATAAACCGTGATAATTAAGGGTAGTGCCAGATTAGCTTGGCGCCATCAGGCGCCAAACTAATCTGGCACTACCCTTTAATTATCACGGTCAAACCATCCCCTGCTCTGGTACATGCTCGTTAGATGATGACTCCAACGCCATGGGGTTATATGGTAATTTGTATAGCACATATATCTTAATTTGCTGCGTGAGAGAATTTTACATTATTGTTGTCAGGGGTGGATCTTGGGAGGAGGGGCGGTTACAAGGGTTCCGGACACACACCCCCCCTCCCCCCGCCCCCCCCCCCCGCCCTCGATCCAACATTCTTTAAAATGCTATAATAAAGTCTCTTCCGGAGTGTTTAGTGCCCCCCCCCCCCCCCCCCCCCCACCCGACCCAACATTCTTTAAAATGCTATAAATAAAGTCTCTTCCGGAGTGTTTAGTGCCCCCCCCCCCCCCCCGACCCCAACATTCTTTAAAATGCTATAATAAAGTCTCTTTCGATTTAGACACCCCCCCCCCCCCCACCCCCCCCCCCCTTGTTGTTTGATATTTTGGCGAATGATAAATGGTGAGAGTCTTATTAACACGCACGTGTCTTTTCCCCCTCCCCCCCTCCCCCCTTCCCCCCTTCCCCCCTCCCTCCCCCACAGCCCACCCCCCCCCCCCCCGCCCCTCCGATTTTTGGGCCCGTAGAAGGTCTTGCGTCGGGGAGGCCTTTTGTATCAGGTTGAAGGTCCCAAACCCCCCCCCCCCCACCGGACCCCCTCGAGGTATCTAATCCGCCCCTGGTTGTTGTTGTTGTTAGAAGTATTTTGATACCCGGGCTGAGATGTTGAATTTTTCTTCTGATATCAGCATTTCATCTATCAGCGCATCTGTCTTTTATATTGTTCAACATCGCATTTAGCAATCGAAATTCAAAGTGTAATCACAATGGGCCACGTGTGGCTCTGGCGTGTATATAATGTAGCAGATGGCAAGTCTTGTATCATTTATTGCATGATATAGTGTTCGATTAATTAATTATATCAATAATATTAATTTTGTCTTATCCTATTTCAGCCAACAAACACAAAATGGCCAGCTCAAACAATTGGACAAAAAAGATGAGGAGAATATTGGTAGCCAGACCGTTGTCTGACTCAAGAACATTGATGCTAGTGAGCAGACAGGAGCGTCGCGTAGCCAGGATTCAGGAGGTCTTGGAGAGCGGTGTCCCGGATGATGAGGGTTCTGTTGAAGGCTGTGTGGATGGTTCTGTGGAAGGTTCTGTGGAGGGTTCTGTAGAAGGCTCTGTGGAGGGTTCTGTGGAAGGCTCTGTGGAGGGTTCTGGTGACTGCGCTGACTGCGAGAATTCTGTGGACGGTTCTGCTGCGTGCACTCGCGTGGAGAACTACCACCTGCATGACTGTTCAATCAAGTACTTGCAGATCTCTGGCTGTAAGTGGCATCACGTGATTGATTTAACCCCAACAACCTACAGCTGGAGATAGACCGACCATAATACATGTGTAATTCAAGGGTAGTGCCAGATTAACTTGGCGCCAAAGGCTCCAAGCTAATCTGACCTTACCCTTAATTACCATGGTTGATCCATCTCTTGGAATGGATACAAAAGTCGTGTAATGGCACATCCACGTTTGCGAAATGCGGTCATGGAGTTAAATGGGTTAACGTATTCTAGGCGTGCCGCCTCCGGACACGCGGCTTAAGCCGCGTATCCGGAGGCCTCACGTCTCGAATGAGTTAACATAATAAAGTTTACAGTAAAACCGTAGCAAACTAATCGCCTGGGGCAAGAGGAGTAGGGGTGTTCACGGGCCCTTGTGTGTGCGTGGGCTTGTCTTTGAGGCTTCTTTGGGACGTAATGCCCGAGATGTTCTGCTAGTTGGAGGTGCAGTGTAGTACCTAGCCATACCATGGATCATTTTGTCAGCAAAACTTTGTTAATAAAGTAGCAGGCTCACTTACTCATATACACACAACTGGAAATAAGGAATGATGCTTACACACAGGTCTGTGTATGTCATGTTATTCTCGGGAACCATACCATGTTGATTACTATAGTCGCCACGGTATCGGCAGCCTTATTTGGAAATTGCCATGTACATAAGCGTACACTTTTAAGATTAATCTTTTTTATTTTTTATTTGTGTTTTACAGCTGGCAAGAATAGCGTAGTTATCAAGGGACAAAAGGCCAAACCTAGAGCCAGACCACAAGGTAAGAGCTATAGTAAAAGATATCGCATTTCGCCCCAACACACCACAACAAGACACGGAACGAGCATGATAGTTCAAAGATGGTCCCAGAATAGCTTGGCGCCTTTAGACGCCAAGCTATTCTGGCACTATCCTTGAACTACCATGCTCGATCTGTCTCTAGAATTGTAGTACAGTCCTTCAGAGGGCAACTTTAACTTTGGGGAAGTTCGGCCCTGGGGCAGAATGTGCTAAAGGACAGCCTCAGTTTTGTGTGCTCCAGTACACCTCGAAAAGGCCGGGGTATAGCGCTGACGTCAGCCTTAGTTGGCCCGCGCACGGCTGTACGCACGCACACACGCACACACGCACACACACACACACACACACACGCACGCACGCACACACTCACACACACACACACACACACACACACACACACAGAGCCGTGCACAGACACGCACACACATAGCCGTGCGCAGATACCACACACACACACACACACACACACACACACAGCTGTGCACAGAAACACAAACACAACCGTGCGCGTGCCAGATAAGACTGACGTCGGCCTGAGGACTTTTTGCTCACTGTGTTTTTCTTCACGTGTCCATCTGCATGCAGCACTACAAATCTCAAAACTTCTAAAAAGGACGCCCTTTCATCCTCGTGCAAAGTGGCGCATCTCCGGCATCAAGTGCAGAATTGTTCGGTATTAGTTGTGCAATTCAGCGACCCCACCAATGGGCTGTCTTGGAGTACACGCTGCTAGAACAAACTGCCGTCTGATGTCCGCCACAGTGCTTCTGCGGCATCTTTCAAAACTGCCCTAAAACCCTTTCTTTTTAACCCTTTTATCTCCAAGGTCTCATTTCTCAAATTTTGGAGGTGTTGCCTAACGACTATGTTGAGGAGATGGCTTGACCAAGATAATTCAAGGGTAGTGCCAGATTAGCTTGGCGCCTGAAGGCGCCAAGATAATCTGGCACTACCCTTGAATTATCATGGTCAAGCCATCTCCTGCTGTAGGGTTCCGGGGCTAAAAGGGTTAAGCAGTGCTATCGCGACAACTGGCTGTAAAAAAACTCTGTATGTGTGTGTGTCTCTCTCTCTCTCTCTCTCTCTCTCTCTCTCTCTCTCTCTCTCTCTCTCTCTCTCTCTCTCTCTCTCTCTCTCTCTCTCTCTCTCTCTCTCTCTCTCTCTCTCTCTCTCTCTCTCTCTCTCCGTGTGTGTGTGTGTGTGTGATGGTGCGTTTGTGTGTGTGTGTGTGTGTGTGTGTGTGTGTGTGTGTGTGTGTGTGTGTGTGTGTGTGTGCTAAATGTAAAGTGATGTATTGTCCATACCAGATTCATCTTTTCTTCATTATCTATTGTGCGTGCCTAGAGCTCAATAGGACGTTAGGCGCCATCTAATTATTCAGGGGCGGATCAGTTACCTCGGGGAGGATGGGGGGGGTCCAATTTTCGTTTGGGAGCTTCATTATGATACAAAATTGCTTAATCGACGGTACAACTTGCTTCGGGGGGGGGGGGGGGGGGGGGGGGGGGGTAGGCAGAGAGAGAAGCCGCGTGTGTGTTAAGACTCACCACTTGCCAACATATCAAACACCGGGGGGGTGGGGGGGGGTGGTCCAAAGCTTTGTTGTTATAGCATTTTAAAAAATTTAGGGTCTGAGGGGGTGAGGGGGGTCTGGACCCCCCGCCCCCCATATCCGCTTCTGTTATTTGTTTATTATTATTATTATTATTATTATTATTATTATTATTATTATTATTATTATTATTTGTGCCTAGTGCACAGTAGGAGGTTTATTCGTTGTTTATTTTTAAAAAAAATATTATTACTATTGTTGTTACTGTTGTTGTTACTACTGCTCCTTAGTCCTACTACTACTACTGTTATGGTTTTCTTTGTTTTCCTACACAGCTTTAGGGCCGCTGGTTGTGGTGAGAAATGGAAGATTTTCTTCCGCTAGAGGTCAGGGGGCTGTAGCACGTCGTCCCTCTACCACTCAGCTGGCTAAGCGCCGCATGAAGAAGCAAGATAAGCGCCTGGCAGAAATTGAGAAAGTCCTGGCGATGCGAGGCAGCAGAATATTAATTTCGTTCCACTTTCACCAGGGATGCAGCATCCGCCATTTACAGATGAATGGATGTAAGTAATTTATCCTGTTTGGTGTCGGTAGCGGTATTAGTCGCGATGATTTCTGAATCCAGGAATCATTGCGACGAAAACCGCTGCCGACAATCAAAGGATTATTGTAATACTCGTCTCTCTCTCCCACTCTCTTGTTAGGAACGAAAGCATATCGAGCAAATTCGTGAATAATTAATTTGTGGGTTATACAATATATTAAAGAAAAAAAAAAACTCGGAGTGGGTACACGTATAACTGAGTCGGGGTTCGATTGATATGTGTTGGTAATACGTTAGAATAATTCGCACTGTAATTTGAAACTATCTCATACCTCATCGTCACACTGGCAAATCCTCCAACGATGTCATAAATTTAACGTTTTGTTGTCTACCGTATTGAAAATACGGTAGACTTTCGTATTGAAAATACGGTAGACTTTCAGACGGAGCTGGTCGGATTCCGTTTAATAGCATGCATATAACCTTTTAGGGCTGGCAGGTCTCAGACCCTGACAGTGAAGTAACAAGTTAAAAGTGGCATCATGTCTAGTTTACGCAAACCTCGCTGTTGAACGTACTTTTGGCGCGAAGCGCCGTATGTGCGTCTGCGTGCGTGCGTGTGTGTGTGTGTGTGTGTGTGTGTGTGTGTGTGTGTGTGTGTGTGTGTGTGTGTGTGTGTGTGTGTGTTTGTGTGTGTGTGTGTGTGTGTTTGTGTGTGTGTAAACACGAAAATCTTCGAAGTTTGCTTATGTACAAACTTGAAAAAAAAGGAAATGATTCATTTAGGAGTTGTCTAGAAGAGCCTCCGAACATATTGAAATTGGATGTCTCATTAAAGAGTTGATTAATGACCGTTCATAGAAAGCCGGTTGACCCACATTAGAGTCCGTAATTTTGATTATATGCACTTGACATTTTGGACATGGCTAGTTTGGAGAAAGATATTGAATGAGTTCGTTAGCCAGCTTTAAACCTCTTCTTTTTCTTGCAGTAAAAATGACAAAAGTAAGAATATTCGACTTCAGCAGAAGAATCAGATAGAGACGGTGACATAAAAGCCCCAAACGCGTCAGTGTTTCACACAATGTTCCTAGTTGACGCAAAGCACCAGCACGTCAGTGTTTTCCATGTGTATGAGCTGACGCAATACTCTCCTTGTTTTAGGAAGACAGTCTCTATATATGTGTTATCATATTTGCGAACGTATTGTGGAAAAGGTGGAAAATGCATGCAAGCTCAGAAGCGGCTTTGTGGGCATGGGCCATCCCACCTTGTTCTTCAAAATGGCTGTAGCTACGCCAGCCCACAGAACGTATAACTGGTAGGAAGCGTCGTGTGTGTGCCGTCTGTATTTGTGTGTGCCTTTGCAGTGCTTAAAACATTGGTAGACTTTGGGATGAAATCTTCACCTTGTTTATTTTTCAGCCGGACAAAATGTCTTTAATATCGAGAGGATGCGTGACTGTAAGTTACATATTGATTTCACTGAATTACATACACGCTCGCATGCCAATTCACTCTCCTCTTATCAACATGCATAGTATCTCTTCGCCGAAGAATTATCTTTGCCTATTCAGCCGTGACAAGCTTACAAAGAGATGGATCGACCATGATTGTTTAATGTTAATCATGATATCTGTGTGACCTGGCGCCATCTATTGTCAGGCATTAGCCCAAAAGGAAACCCGTTTACGAAAGCAGCTAATGAGACACTAAGCTTGACACTACTGTGACGTATCCATTTTAACTCATTCGAGACGTGTCGCCTCCGGATACGCGGCATTTTTTTCATTTTGCATGATGATGAGGATGAGGGTGATTATATGATGATGCCATAAGCCGCGTATCCGGAGGCGACACGTCTCGAATGAGTAAAGGCCACTACCGCCGTAACAAAGACGTACGCAGAAGACGTCGGAGGCAAATGCTAACCCGTTCCGTACTTCTGCGACCTTTATTAATGAAACACCAACCAGTCCTCGCTGTCCCAGGAACATAAACGCAAAGTGGTACCAGCAAGAGGTGTAGATCCTCATGAGCCCCCGCAACTGCGGGGGCTCATGAGGATCTACGCCTCTTGCAGTCATGTGTTTTTTTCACATTTTCTCTGAACGGGTGTGCAGGTTTTCCTACAAAGATTAAGTGTCATATTAAACACATGGTCAGTAGAACTATATATCTGATTCTGTTCCTTACAGCCGGTGAGGATGCCACGACGGAGGACATCCAGGCACGGAGAGCGATTACTCGCGCAACAGATTTTGACATGATGGCGGAGGCAGTGGGTATCGTCGGAATTAATTATCCTCACGATATGGAGCGTGAACCTTGGATGGATCTGATATATTATGACGGCATTGACGAAGATTTCCCGTTTGACGACATTGACGATTTTTATAATTTTGTGGGCTATTCTGAGTTTGATGATGTCGATTATGGCACTGGTGACTCCGCTGAATAAATGTCGCATTTCTTTTGATCGTCAGTATACTTGCGTAGGTTTGCGTTGCGACGTCAATTTTATTGTCAAGTTTCGTTTTGTCTTTGGCAAGGAGCACTGAAAGGGTCAACTTCGTTCTGTTTAGGTGTAATTCTATCCAGCACGAATCTCCCCAATTGTGAATCCACCGACTGTAAATTTTCTTTGGTTGCAGTTTCACCCCTGCGCGCACTCGGAGCACTCTCAACATTGCATCATGATAAAACTGTTTGACGAATATCAACACCTGATACATACATAAAATGTGTTATAATGTCTCCTAACCAGTGGGTACGTTTGTTATTTCGTTCATACTTGCGTGATTACGTCACTCTGTGTCCGTTTCACACGTGAAGCGTATGCGCCGCTCAACGCCACCAAGCGAGGTAAGAGCTATTTTTAGCTCCAAACTAAGGTCCCTAGAGCAAAATAGAAAGTAGCTGGCGATATGATATAACGGGCTTTGTGGGGCTATATCACAGTCAGGTGTCATAACTATTCTGTCTGTGAGTGAAGCATGCAGTTATGCCCCGGAAATCAATGTAACAGGTTTAGTACGGTCACCGCAGACACAAAGTTTATTTTTTCAGCCCTGCTGACACACCACAGCAAGACATGGATCGATCATGATAGTTCAGTTCAAGGGTGGTGCCAGAAGAGCTTGGCGACCATAGGCGCCAAGCTCTTCTGGCACCACCCTTGAACTATCATGCTCGATCTTTCTCCAGATTTGTAATACAGTCCTTCAGAGGGCAGCTTCGAAATTTGGGGATTTCGGTCCTGGGGCAGCATGTGTTAAACGTAAAGCCACACAGAATAAATCTGCCTATTGTAAATCCACTACTGTATACAGTACCGGTGGCTACATGCACAAGGTGGGTTGGTTAACCGATGTACACCGCAAGGCTGCATTTCCAAAATTGTTGAGGTATCACCTAATGACTATAATAGTTGCAGATATGGATCAGTCATGATAATTCAATGGTAGTGCCAGATTAGCGTGGCGGCACCTGGTTGCGCCAAAGCTAATCTGGTACTACCCTTGAATTATCCATAGATCCATCTCCTGCTGCACTGCATTGGAGCGAAGTGTGTTAACCCATTCAGCCCGGACGCACTACAGTAGGAGATGGGTCGACCATGATAACTCAAGGGCAGTGCCAGATTAGCTTGGCGCCTGTTGGCGCCAAGCTAATCTGGCACTGTCCTTGAATTATCATGGTCGATCCATCCCCTACAACTGGTGCATAGTCTTTAGATGACGCCTCCAAAATTTGGGAAATACGGCCGTCGGGCTGAATGAGTTAGACAGAAGGTTCTGAGCTGTGGACTGCAAGTTGACAATGTTAGATTTTGCTGCTGTTGTTTGACCAAAAGAAGTGTGTCGGTGTCCGCGTTCGTTTTCTATGAGAATGGTGCATTAGTTTACAGTGCACAAAGCCAGCTACTAGGCACATTGATTCGGTGATTACCCATCACCTCCCATGTGCCAATTCGTGTATCATTATTTTCTTCAAGATAAGATAAGATAGTTTATTAACAAATGTTTCCATGTAACAAAAAACAAACAAACAAACAAACAAGAAAAAAACAATAAAAACATTGGAATATGTCTTGATGTCTGTTGTCAACGGTCGTCTGTGTCCCATTAGCCTGATCTATGCCTTGTGTGTGTGCGTGTGTGTGCGCAATTGTTTATTTGTGCACGTATGGCATATTATCATCACTGTCCGCACTTTTAGCGCGCTATTGTTTTAGTGATTATTATTGTTTTACACACGTACATTACTTATATTCTCAAGGGACTAGTTTGCGGGCAATACGTCTTTTATCATCTCTGTAACCGAGCAAGACAAATGCATCTCAGATAAAACATAACATCCACATAATTATAGTGAATAGCTTGTCAGGCGATATCATCCCAAAGCGCAAAAGAGCATCGGGCTGGCGTCGGCGGCCGTTGGCCCGCGCACGGCCGTGCGCGGGCCAACGGCCGCCGACGTCAGCCCGATGCCCTTTTGCGCAACGGGATTAATCCTTCCCTGCCATTTGTCGCAGAATGTGTTTCTGAATTACATGTACTCTTTGTCAACTCCGCGGTAAAGAATACCAGGAGAGGAATACGTGCACAAAATTATTGTCAACAAGAGGCATAATAATTATCGAGGGCTGACTGCTAGAACTCCGTAACTCAATTTTTTTTTTTTTCGATTTTGAGATGTTGTACTTTTCTGATACATTTTCGCAATCTCTTTCACCCTGTAAGATCAGTTTTAACGAAAGTTAATTTTGCAGCGAGTTATTAATTACAGATTAAACTAATGATCTTTTTGCAGGCATCCAGAGAACAGCCAAAACTTAGTAACTTCAGATACGAACTTATAGCCTGCTGTTTTTTCTTTGGCTGTCTGAATGTTCGGCTGCTATATGTCAGCATCTCGCGATAATAGACAACGACGTACCACAAATAGTTAAATACATTACGACAGTCTGCTTAGGGTGGGGAGTGTGGTGATATAGTGCTAGAACTGTTGAAAGAGGTGAGTTTTGAGGGCGGACTGGAAGGAGGAGAGAGAGTGTTTCTGACTGAAAGAGAGTGGGAGAGTGTTCCAGGTGGTTGGCCCGTATACTGAGAAAGAGCGGGGGCCGAAAGTGATGAGTTTGGTGCGGGGGATGTGGAGGCGGATAGGGTCGGAGGCGGAGCGGAGGGAGTGGGGAGGAGTGTAGGGGTGAAGTAAGTTTGAGAGATAGGCGGGAGCGCAGTTGTTCAGGGATTTGTAGCAGAGAGACAGAATCTTGTATTGGATGCGTTGTGGGATGGGAAGCCAGTGAAGGAGTTTGAGCAGGGGAGTGATGTGGTCGGATTTTTTCTTTCTGAGGAGGAGGCTAGCAGCATTGTTCTGGACGCGCTGGAGAGTGAAAGTGGTGGAGTGAGGGAGGCCGGAAAGGAGAGAGTTGCAGTAGTCGATGCGAGATAGGATGAGAGAGACAGCAATTTTGGTGGCAGCTTCGGTAGTGAGGTATTTTCTGACGCCGAGGTTTTTGGCCGAGTCAGAGAGGGAGATGGGGGTGCTGTCGAGTTGAAGGTGGAGGGAGGGAGGGAGCTGGGAAAGTTTCTGGCGAGTGCCTAGCAGCAAGGCTTCCGTTTTGTCGTCATTCAGTTTAAGCTTGTTTGCTGTCATCCAGTTTTTCACGTCTTCGTAGCAGTCAGCCGTGCGAGTCAGTAGTGACTGAGTGTTGTCGAGTTTGTCTTTTATCTAGTAGTTGTGAGTCGTCAGCGTAGAGGTGGTAGTGTATGTTTTGAGACTGGATGATGTTGGACAGGGGAGAGGTGTAGAGTGTGAAAAGGACCGGGCCCAGGACGGACCCCTCTGGAACTCCGCAGGAGAGCGTGACTGGGTTGGAGGAGACGCCGTCGATGGTGACAGACTGCTGTCTGTCGGAAAGATAGGAGAGAAACCAGGAGTGAGCAGAGTCAGTGATGCCAAAGGAGTGGTGAAGGCGGTGGAGGAGGATAGAGTGGTCTATAGTGTCGAAGGCGGCAGAGAGGTCGAGTAGCGTAAGAAGGGAGATGCTGCCCGAGTCGGTGGAGAGAAGCGGGTCGTTTAAGATATGTAAAAGGGCTGTTTCAGTGCTGTGATGTTTGCGATAGGCAGACTGGAAGGGACTGAGGAGGTTGTTGTCGGCGAGGTGGAGGTTGAGCTGGTTGAGAACAACCTTCTCAAGAAGCTTGGACAGGAAAGAGAGATTGGAGACTGGGCGATAGTTCTTGAGATCGTTTGGGTCGAGGTTGTGTTTTTTTAGGAGAGGACAGCTAGACGATGGCGGACTTGAAGATATCAGGGACGGAGCCGTTCTCTAGAGATGTGTTGATGATGTCGGTAATGAATGGCAGAAGTTTTGGAAGGCCGTCCCGGTAGAGAGAAGCTGGGAGAGGGTCTAGTTCGCAGGTTTTGAGAGGCATGGACTTTTTGGTGTTGAGGACTTCGTCCTGAGAGATGGGCCGGAAGGACGAGAGGGGGGTTCCGGGAAAGGGGGTGTCGGGAGGGCAAGGCGGAGAAGGCAGAGTGTCGAGTGTGTTGCGCATAGTTTGGATTTTGTCGGAAAAATAGGCGGGAAAAGCGGACGGGAGTTCTTTTTTGCTGTGTGTGTTGGGGAGAGGAGAGTCTTTAGAAATGCCTAGGAGTGTGTTCATGGTAGCGTAGAGGGTTCTGGCAGAAGTGGACTCCAGGATTTTGTTTTGGAGGTGCTTACGTTTGGAGTCGGAGATCATTCCGCAGACTTTGTATCTAGTTGTTTGGAAGATCTGTCTGTGAACGGTGAGGTCGGATGAGCGCCAGCGGCGTTCCGCTTATCTCGCCATCAGTCCTGTTTATAATGGTAGGGGTTTGGTATGCATGCATCCAATCAACCCCTTGGCTGGCGCGCGACATGAAACCACGTACGGCCCCGCCAAATGGAAGATGTATGGATCCTGATGAACCCCTGTATTTGCGGGGGCTCATGAGGATCTATGCCACTAGCTTGCCCAATTCATATATCTAACTTCCTGGTTCAGAAACATTCTCCGTGTCCTCTGACAGTCAAGAGATTAAACATGACCGTGGGAATATACTATATTACTTGGTCTCATCCTGCTTCACCCTTGAGAATTCTGCTGACTGTCTGGAATTTAAGGAAAACGCACTTCGCCACACAACCTCCGAAGGAAGAACATTGTTTTTGCGCTTCTCAAGTTTTCTTTCACATCAAGGTAATTCTCTCTCTCTCTCTCTCTCTCTCTCTCTCTCTCTCTCTCTCTCTCTCTCTCTCTCTCTCTCTCTCTCTCTCTCTCTCTCTCTCTCTCTCTCTCTCTCTCTCTCTCTCTCTCTCTCCCTCTCTCTCTGACAAAACAACGACAAGAATGATAGTTTATAACATCTATAAAGAAACACTATAATTGGTTACAATTCTGGGTTTTTTTCAGTCCCACTTTCCTATATGGAAAAAAGCACTCTAGATTTAAGTCCTACTGGGCATACTGGGAAAAGCAGTCAAAATGTATATAATTAACAACGGTGCATTTGGAAAGAGAAACTCACTGAACATCAATAGTGATTTTGTTTAATTACTATTTTCAGCCCAGGGGGGCCAAAATGGCTGATGAAATCAGCATGTGGGATGAGCTGGTTGATGGTAAAATGGTGCCGTAAAGCGAAGATGATTCAGAAGATGAGTCTTCGGACAAGACAGTCTGTCTAAAGAGGAGCCCCTCATCAATGCAGTGAAAAGAAAAAGCCTTAAAACAGCAAATGAGAGACAAAAAGGAGTTGCTGATTCACCAGACAGTTCTGGATAATATTCTGGCATCAAATGGATTTGTACGTGTACCTGTCAAAGCAAATGGCAACTGCTTCTTTTGAAGCTGCTGCTACTCAGATAGAGGCCACCACACCTGCAGACAAGGATAATTATGTGACCTTTTAGACTGTAGGAAGAAGCCTACACAAAACACATAAAACAAGCTACCATTGACCCACAGCAGAACCCTTTTAAAAAAGTTGGCTAGGGTCAAAGGTGAGAAGATCATGGGTCGCTTTTTTTTTTTTTTTTTTTGCAAGGTCTCGCTCACGTGATCTTAAGTGACCAACCGTCGACGAGGCCTGACTGGCGGGAAAGAACGTTATTTTCCTGTTTAGACCAGTTTGTGTCACTTTGTGAGTATACAGCTCACTACTGCTGTCCATCGGCCATTTTGTACATTGCTTCCACAGTGTAGACACATACTTATGAGCCGGCGTCAGGAATCTTTGTTCTCTCATCTTTTGTGTGAAGTGAAACGTTTTGATGGTCATTTTCTGTTACAAATGGGGGTAAGTACACACACCTTTTTTTGCGTTTCGTTGTGTGTATGTTTCCGTTCATGATGTGAAAATTAGCACCTATGTGTGTGTCTTTTTTCTTTCTTTATTTCTTTCTTTCTTAGAGGCTGGTCTGTGACAAAAACATTGAGGAACCTTACCGTTTTCTACTGTCTCAGAAGATAGGAAGACTATTCAGCTGAACTGTAATAGTCACACATTCTGAATTTTGCACGTACTGCTCTCTCGAGTGATTATAAAACCTTTTGCATACCAGTACATTTATTCTCTATTGATAGGTCGTATTTGTAGGCTCACTGGCTGTCCCCTTCGATTCGCTAACGCTGTCAGCTGTAGCGAATCGAGGGAGACAACCAGTGTGATTGGTATGCCTTTTTCTCGCTAAGTCAGTTATTCCGCATTTGGTCGTGACTGCTGGCAGTTTATTTACTTTTTATGCTCCCACACTGGTTGTTTGACTCGATTCGACACAGATTTTTAATCAGCGGTATTGAATCGAGAGACACAACCATCGTGTTATATTCTTTATTATAACTCAAGATCTGACATAATAATGTTTTGTACTTTTTTCAGATATTATTCATCGCGCGGGCAGCTGTTCTGATCAAGATCAAAACTCATTCAGTCCGAAGCACGTATTTTCCAAATTTTGGAGGCGTCATCTAACGACTATGCACCTGTTGCAGGAGATGGATCGACCATGATAATTCAAGGGTAGTTCCAGATTAGCTTGGCGCCAGGCGCCAAGCTAATCTGGAACTACCCTTGAATTATCATGGTCGTACCATCTCCCGCTGTAGTGCGTCAGGGCTGAATGGGTTAACTGATCACCGGGGAAATGACATCTCCTTGAGCCGATGGTAGCCTGCTCCAGACCCATACTTCTCTGCAGAATTTTCCAAGCAGCTGCAGGTCGACTGACAGATTTGGCAAAGTAAGTAGACCTACGTCCACTTTTTGGCACGCGTGTTCAATAGTAAAAGTGAGTCTATGTATTGTAATAATCGAGCCATCCGTCGGCTGGCCGTCAGTCGTAAACTTGCGTTGGCAAGTTTGTTAGGATGAGGCTATTCATGTCGCAAACTTCAAGCTTGGCCCATACTACTTTGTGACTTGAGTGAACCCTTCTTTTACATATATCCATGCAAATGACCTGTCTGAAAGATCAAGGGCAGCCAGTAGACAGTGTGTTGCATACACTTACCTTTCTGTCATGGAATGTTGATGGACTGTGGAGCAAGCTACCTGACCCAGACTTTCTACAATATGTAAGTAATTATGACATTGTGTGTTTGTTTTAATAATAATAATAATAATACCGTTATTATATAGGCGCTTTTTCTCAATTTTGGGGAAATCGACTCAAAGCGCCGCGCCTGAAACCCAACACACACACTCACGAAACAGACACGGATTTACGCCATTTAAGACAAACACAGTACAAGACAAACGAAGGGCCAGTCAGCTACTGAAGTTACAGAGATTTTTGATCGCTTGTATTTGAAATTTGTAAAGTGGCCTGAGACCAGTACCAAAGTGTGGAGGGTGGAAGAACCGGAGTACCCGGAGAAAGAACCCCCGACGTTTAAACATTTTTAGACAATGCTTTCGCCCCCGCCTGACTGCTGGTCTGATTTTACGTGTTTTTCCTTACCTGCAGTCAAACTGTCACGTCAAGGAAGAAGCTCGGGAGGCGTTGTTGTGTTAGTAAAAAAATGTGTATGCCAAGTTTGTTTTCAAAGTGAATATGACATGCGCTCAAAGTGTCTTTCTCAAACTTGACAGATCATTGTTTGGTACTGAATGCGATGTGCTTTTGGTCGCGTGCTATGTTCCGCCCAAGGAATCACCATTTTATAGACAATTACCGTACAACTGCTTGGTAGAAGAATTAGAACAGTGTCTTGCTAGTGCCCTCGAGCAATTTGGAGACATTCGTTTCCTAATGTGTGGTGATTTTAATGGTAGAACTGGTGATTTGCAGCCTAATCCATATTTGTTTCAGCTTGATCCTGATGAAACGCTACTAACTAATACCGCTCTATTTGAACCTTCACGGTTACGGAAGATGTGACTGTAAATACATTTGGAAGACAACTATTGGATTTGTGTGCATGTTTTGAACTGATGATTTTGAATGGGTTTTATAGCCCTGATCTGTCAAAGCATCTGACATTTATCTATCCCATTGGTTGTAGTATTAATGATTATTTTGTTGCATCTCTATTATTTGTTTGTGTGACAAACTTGAAGTTGACGAGAGGATAGAGTTTGTGCACATGCCGCTGGTCCTTACTGTCTTGTGTATGTGTATCACCCCACAACGATGTTTCTGATGACGATTCGCAGTGTTTTTCATTTGATAAGATTATCTGGGAACCTGCTAAGGCCCAAACGCTCAGCGACAGTTTAACTACTCCTGCATTCCAGGATGCTCTAGTAGCTGCTACTGCTGAGATCGATGATGATATTAATAGTGCATTAGACATTTTCACATGTGCTATCAAAGACGCTGCTAGTTGCATGACAAAACAATTTCACTCCTCCACAGGCAAAACACACAACACCGCTAGTCACCCTTGGTTTGACCAGAAATGCAAAAATGAACGCGTCAAGCCTTACGTACATACACAAAACCATGGAAAATAAAGCAACGTTTGTTAATGAGAGAAAACAATACAAGAGATTACTTAGAGCTAAAGAAGTTAATTTTAAGAGGGAAACTGTTGACAAAATTCTTGAGTATAGACATAACGCTCAGGCATTTTGGAAGGAAATAAAGAAATGGAAAAGAAAACGTCGTTTAAGAAATAATATAACAAAGAAGCAGCGGTTTGATCACTTCTCTGGCATTTTGAATGAAAACATAGCACAGAAAGAGAATAATGATGATGTATTTTTATCAGAAGACTATGAGTCTGATGAAGCCTTATTTCATGACCTAGATATTAACATAAAAGAAGCAGAAGTTATTGCTGCTTTAAAACATGCCAAAGCAGAAAAGGCCCCCGGGCCTGATGGAATTATAAATGAAGTTCTTAAAGTCTCCAATCCAGCTATCATCTCCTTTCTCACTAAGTATTTTAATGCTTTATTCAACAAAGGGTTGTTCCCCAGCGAATGGTCTAAAGCTATTATTTCCCACTCCACAAGAAAGGAGATGTAAATAATCCAGATAATTATCGTGGTATTGCTCTAATTAGATGTGTAGGTAAACTGTATACCTGCATTTTGAACAGAAAGTTAACAGACTGGGCTGAGGAACATAATATTTTGTCTGAAACACAAGCCGGGTTTAGGAAATCCTATTCTACTGTGGACCATATATTTACACTTTATGCTATTGTTTAAAAAACAACTTTTACAAAATAAGAAAGTTTATGTGGCTTTTGTTGACTTCCGCAAAGCCTTCGATACTGTTAAGAGGTGTGCTTTGGAATCTTTTACTGAAGGCTGGAGTGCGCGGTAAAATGCTTTCAGCTATGAAGGCAATGTATGACTCGGTGAAATTTTGTGTTAGAGATAGCCTGAATTGTACAGCGTATTTTGAGTTTTTCCAAGGTTTAAAACAAGGATGTTTAGCATCGCCGACATTGTTCTCCTTTTTGATTAACGAGCTTGCTGTGTACATTATTGAAAATGGTAAACATGGCTTCCAACTAAAAACCGATGCAGCAGAACTGTTTTTGTTGTTTGCAGATGACATTGCTTTGTTTTCATCAACCCCCAATGGCCTTCAGACTCAGCTGAACAATTTATACAAAGAAGCATCTAAACTTGGTTTGTCTGTTAACCTAGACAAGACGAAAATAATTGTGTTTCGAAATGGTGATTATTTGTCAAAATATGAAAAATGGATTTACGGGGGAACGAGGGTAGAAGTTGTCAATATGTATAAGTACCTTGGGTTAAACTTTACCACACGTTTGAGTTTAAACACATCCGTCAATGACTTAGTCACTAAGGCAAAAAAAATGTGTAATCGATATTTTCTGTATGTTGAAGAATATCAACTGCGCAAGTCCTGATGTTTTTTCAAGCTGTTTGATGCGCAGGTTGTCCCAATTTTGTTGTACGCCTCGAAAATTTGGGGTATAAACGAGTGTGCCGAAATTGAAAGAGTCCATACATTTGCATGTAAACGTTTTCTTAATGTCAACTTCCGCACACCGAACCTGATGGTTTATGGTGAACTTGGTCGATATTCCCTGTCAGTAAGATGTGTTTCCTACTGGCGTCGACTCTGTGCTTTAACTGTTACTGGATTTGCGAGTATGGCTTATCATTTGCTTAAGGATTTAGACGATAAAGGGAAAGAAACATGGGTGTCAAAGATAAAGAATTTGCTTTTTCGAAATGGGTTTGATCATGTGTGGATTTCACAAGGTGTTGGAAACAGGAATGCTTTTATAAACAACTTTAAACAAAGGATTTTCGATTGTTCCAAACAAAACTGGTCATCAAAGTTTTCTGAGAGTGAACGTTTTACTGTGTATCGTAGTTTTAAACATACACTTGTACAAGAAATTTATTTTGAACTGGTTAAGCCAACTTATGTCAAAAATCTATACATCAAATTTAGACTTGGCATAACCGAATTGCAAAGTAACAAATAAAGATATAGTACTCCCAATGCTGTAACGAAAGTGTGTCCATTGTGTGCCAAGGCTGTGGAAGATGAAATTCACTTTGTTTTATTGTCCATTCTATGATGAACTGCGTGTCAAATACCTATGTAAGTTTGACCTTGTGGAACTCAAAAAGAAAGAATTGTGTATCCTAGACACTACTAACCCGCAGTCTCAGTATTGCAGATTTAGCAAGATTTCTATTCCATGCATTTAAAACTCCGTAGCAGCATGCTTGTATGATTCCACGTGCAAACTGTGGTTCTTACTCCGACCTGGTCTGTGTAGTACACGGCTGTGGCCTGGATTTGAATACCTCATTTTACATGTAGGTCAAAAGTGGCTATTATGTGCTGGCGTAGATCGAATGGAAGTGTGTGTGTGTTGATATAAACATCGCCATATGGCTTTTATATACACGTGAATTATAAATTATGTAATGTATCACTCCATTGTATGGACATTTTGTCTGAACAATAAACTGTCTGAGTCTGAAAGATCAAGGTCCTGCAAGCTCAGTAAATCTACAGATGAAGATTGACATTGTTTTGAGAATGTCAGTGTCCGTTTTCTATATTATCGCAAACTTTAAGCTGGAACTTTGCACAAGATAACTAATAATTACATCGTTGCATATGGGCCTATGTGGTTGACCCTAAAAGGGTTATGAGACGTCTGCAAGACATGGAGAAAAAAATATTTTTCGACATATAAGTTTTGGATGATGCTTCTCAATGAAACATGGCACCATAATATTTTATGAGATGGCCTTTCCATGCATACTTATTACGCTGACCCCTCCTAAATGTCAAGGTCACGGATGGCATCTGGAGTAGAGCATACCCGTATGTACATGAACTACGACTTGTTTCTGCAGGTACTGAATTGTCTGGGTTTGTCCGGCTGTGATGCCAAACTTGGCACAAAGGTAGATAATACCAACTAGACACTCGTGAGGTCAATAAAAATGTGCAGCCTATTCCACAGTGCGCAAAATGTCATCGCGCCAACGGCGGCCGACGTCTGCCCGATGGCCTTTACGCACTGGGTCCTTTGCACTTGAATCGTGCTGGCTTTGCCGTTTTTTAGTTAGAGATGACATCTGATTGCATGCTGATTCGTCACTTTGGGCCTTAATTTGACTGATGTAACGCTCAAAACGACAGGCCAGCACAGTTTTACTTCTTAACCCCTTCTCTACGGAGAAAAATTGAACACCACCCAAATGTAAGAGATATAGATCTTCCTGTGTCCCCGCAGTTGCAGGGCCCTTGAAGATCTATGTCTCTTGACGAGACCACTTTGTATGCATGTTCCTCTGACGGCTACAGAACATTGCTGTTGAATGTATACACACACAGTGGTTTCAAAATGCAAACTAGGGTTATGAAGTGTTTGAATGTATACACACACAGTGGTTTCAAAATACAAACTAGGGTTATGAAGTGTTTGAATGTATACACACACAGTGGTTTCAAAATGCAAACTAGGGTTATGAAGTGTTTGAATGTATACACACACAGCGGTTTCAAAATGCAAACTAGGGTATGAAGTGTTTGAATGTACACACACACAGTGGTTTCAAAATGCAAACTAGGGTTATGAAGTGTTTGAATGTATACACACACAGTGGTTTCAAAATGCAAACTAGGGTTATGAAGTGTTTGAATGTATACACACACAGTGGTTTCAAAATGCAAACTAGGGTTATGAAGTGTTTGAATGTATACACACACAGTGGTTTCAAAATGCAAACTAGGGTTATGAAGTGTTTGAATGTATACACACACAGTGGTTTCAAAATACAAACTAGGGCATGAAGTGTTTGAATGTATACACACACAGTGGTTTCAAAATGCAAACTAGGGTTATGAAGTGTTTGATTGTATACACACACAGTGGTTTCAAAATGTAAACTAGGGTTATGAAGTGTTTGAATGTATACACACACAGTGGTTTCAAAATGCAAACTAGGGTTATGAAGTGTTTGAATGTATACACACACAGTGGTTTCAAAATGCAAACTAGGGTTATGAAGTGTTTGAATGTATACACACACAGTGGTTTCAAAATGCAAACTAGGGTTATGAAGTGTTTGAATGTATACACACACAGTGGTTTCAAAATGCAAACTAGGGTTATGAAGTGTTTGAATGTATACACACACAGTGGTTTCAAAATGCAAACTAGGGTTATGAAGTGTTTGAATGTATACACACACAGTGGTTTCAAAATGCAAACTAGGGTTATGAAGTGTTTGAATGTATACACACACAGTGGTTTCAAAATGCAAACTAGGGTTATGAAGTGTTTGAATGTATACACACACAGTGGTTTCAAAATGCAAACTAGGGTTATGAAGTGTTTGAATGTATACACACACAGTGGTTTCAAAATGCAAACTAGGGTTATGAAGTGTTTGAATCACAGCTGATAATGAAATATGTGCTATATGAGCGTTGTTCAGTTTTAAAAGGTTAATGTCGTAAAGCAGAAAGTTTAAACTACTGAAGTCATGACAGGTTAACCCACTCAGCCCTGACGCACTACAGCAGGAGATATGTCGACCATGATAATTAAATGGTAGTGCCAGATTAGCTTGGCGCCTGTCGGCGCCAAGCTAATCTGGCACTACCCTTGAATTATCATGGTTGATCCATCTCCTGCAACAGGTACATAGTCGTTAATGACGCCTCCAAAATTTGGGAAATACGTGCGTCGGGCTGAATGAGTTAATACAATGGTGATAACATGGACATAATTCTTTCGGAAAAGTTAGCTTTATTTTGCAGTTTGACGCACTTTTGACTTGTAATAATAATGGAGTAATGAAATCTTTTGTTTTCACCCCTACGTCACACGACCAGTCCTTTTAGCGCAAACCGTACCGTGTGACCGTGATACAAAATCCTTATAGCGACACTGAAATGGCAGACTTCTTGTAGCGCTCTTTGTGACGCATCTTGGCTGTGAGTTTTGTTCTATAAAAGATCATCAAAACGTTCTAAAGTAAAAAGTTACTTAGTGTTGTTCGAAACAACAAGCACACTCAGTACTGGAGACGGCAACGTCATGAAATATTTTAAATTACGTCATATGCATATTATGTATAAATGTATATTCCTCTGACGTCAGTCATGTCTGGCGTGATCCAGGTCGAAAGATGTCTTCTTGATTTGCTTTACAAAAATAGTGGAGGAATGAAAACAAATATTCGTTATGGGTAGCAGGGGCTTGCTGCACGGTCCCTAGTAGGCCTTCGGGTGGTCAAAGGAACCATTGCTCAGGCCTTCGGGGTACAATGATTCCTTTGACCTCCCTTAGGCCTCCCCCACCCGGGTCTGCCCTGGGGGACTTGGGTGGGATTAACTACTTTTTAGTTCCCAGGGTCACCCTGGTGACCCCCACAGGGTGGGGTTTCCCTCTATTCTGGGGCATGTGTTTCTGTCTACCTTTGGTCCATTCACCTGTATTTTCCTTTTTTAAACTCTCCCTAGTGTCTGCGCTTTCTGTAGCTATTGATATTGGATGTGTGTTGCTAAATAGTCTTAGGTTTATTCGGCGTATTAGACCGGCTGGCGACATACATTCAATATTCTGTTTAGGTTGTTTTTTTTGGGTTTTTTTTGTTTGTTTGTTTCACAAACAGTGCAGGCACGTCCTGAGAAAGTCTTGTTGCTGTCGGGACGTTAAGCAAAGTACAACCAACCAACCATCCCTTAGGTCTACAAGGGTCCGTGTAGCTCTCCGTACAATTATGACGGCATTCACCTTTCAAAAGAATACTGATACCTAGGGCCTATTTTTTTTTTTAAATAGCTCTCTGGCACGTGCTAATGTTGTCGTCTGCTTCGCGTTCCGCGGACACCATGAAGCGATTCGCTTCTCTTTCGTCATTAAGAATAAATTTTAACAAGAAAGGCAAAGCCCTTATGGCTCACGTGTATGACCGATCCACACATGTCTGACAATAAGTAAAGGGATGGCTTCTGCACTAACAAAATCCATGTTTTCTCAACTTTTAATCAGTTTTCACACATCTGTGAAACCCCAGTGACGCCTGATCTTTGCGATGAGACGACTGAATTATGATACATTTGATTGAAAAGTTTGCAAATATGTTGATCATAACTACAATTATTGGCATTTTATACACATTTGTCGACCTCTCGTGACCCTTGACCTTTTCCAAATTGGTCATCCAAATTAGTATGCAAACATAGGTCTTACCACCAGGTATCTCTGTAGCAAGTTTGGGTTTAAAGTTAATAGTAATTGAGAAAAAAAATCCTTGTCAAAATGTTTTTTTAACCTGTTTCCTGAGCTCTTGTGACCCTTGACCTTTCCGCGGGGCCATCCAAATTAGTGTGCATAGATAGATCTTACCATCAGGTATCTCTGTAGCAAGTTTGGGTCTGAAGTGAATAGTATTTGAGGAAAAAAAACATCTTTTGTCAAAATATGGCGATTCTGTACCTATTTCTTGAGCTCTTGTGACCCTTGACCTTTCCGAAGGATCAACCAAATTAGTATGCATAGAAAGGTCTTATCATCAGGTATCTTTGTACCAAGTTTGGGTTTGAAGTTGTGAATAGTATTTGAGAAAAAAAACATTTTTTTTAAATTATGGCCATTTTGGACCTATTTCCTGAGCCCTTGTGACCCATGAGCTTTCCGAGGGATCAACCAAATTAGTATGCGTATAAAGGTCTTACCATCAGGTATATTTGTACCAAGTTGGGGTTTGAAGTTGTGAATGGTATTTGAGAAAAAAGTTATGTCCCAAAATAGCTATTTTTGATATTGTTCCTGATCCCCTGTGACCTTGACCTTTGTGAGAGGTCACTGAAATTTGTATGTTTAGAAAGGTCTTGCCACAAAGTATCCTTGGGCCAAGTCGTTTACCACGGACGACGGCGGTCGGACGACGGATGGACGACCACTGGCCCAGAACATTTTGCTTCGCACGTGAGCCAAAAAGCGTATACTCACTCCAGAGGTAACGAACAGAATGACGCAGGCAGCCAATAGGTTATTTCGATCTT
>BTPG01000003.1:253378630-253442488 GCA_036245525.1 Semisulcospira habei | reverse complement strand
AGCGGAGGGCCGAGGGCGGTGGTGCGAGTGGGAACCCGGAGGAGGGGTCGAATAGGAGTTGGGCCCAGCCTGGGGGGGGGGGCCCCGCCCCGGGCAGGGGGGGGTGGAGTGGCGCGCTACCGGAGGGGGTGGTGGGGGGGGGGGGGGGGGTGGGACGGGGGTGGAGGGGGGGCGGGGCCAAGGTCTCGGGTGGAGGGGCCGACCGGGGGCGGGTGGCGGCTTGGGCCCCGGGCGGGGGGGGAGTTGGAGCCCATCGGGCACCCGGGGGAGGTGGCCCGGGGTGTGTGGGAGATGGCGGGAGACGGAGGGCTCTCGGACACCGCGGGAGGAGGGGGAAGGGCCACACCAGGGGGGGGGAGAGGTTAGGCGGGGGTGGGGAAGTGTGGGTGGGGAAGGTGGCAGGGGGTGCGCGTAGGGGGGCCGGTCGGGGTCGGGGGGCCGGGGGCAGGGGAGACTGGGGGGCGAGGAGGGGGGGAGACGGGGGACCCGCGGGGAGGGAGGGACGGTCGCTGCAGTGGGGGGGGGGGGATCCGGGAATGCCCCGTGGGGTTGGGCCCTCCACCCTTGAGGGAGGAGCGTCGTCCATGGGGAGGTAGGACGGGGGGTGAGGGGGGGTCCGGACAGGGCGGAGCCGGGAGGCGAGCGTGGGCGGGGGGTGAGGCGGCGTGGTGGGGGGGACGTTAGGAGGAGTTCGGGAATGCGGGGCCCCGACGGAGGGGGGCGGCGGAGCACCGCGGGGGGGGGGTGGCCGTGGGGGAGGAGTCCAACAGCCGGGGGGGGCATGCGGCTCGGGTCTGGGGGGTACGGGGAGACAGGACCGGGGGGGTTGGGCGTGGCAGCGGGAGGGGACTCGGCAGGGGGAAGGGGCGACGGGAACAGGGTGGGCGGCCCGTGGGTAGGCGGGGGACAGGGAGGGGGCCCCCCCCCACCCTCGGGGAGCTCTGGTGGAGGAGCGGGGGGGCGGGGCGGGCGCGGCGCGGCATGGCGGGGCGCACCACAAACGGGGACCGAGAGGGGGGGATGGGGGGAGGGAGGCGCTACTGGGGTCCTGGTAGTGTGGGCTCCCGGCTCGGGGGGGGGCGCGGGTCGGGGGCCGGGCCGGGTGGGACGTGTTGGGTCGGTGGTGAGTCCATCGGTTTTTTTTGTGTTTTTTTTTTGTTGTTTGGGCGTTGTGCAGTGTATTGGTTTTGGGGTGTTCGTGCGGGTGGGGCTGGCTGAACCCAGCTGCTGGCGCGGCGAAGGTGGGCCGGTGACCCTGGCGATTCCGGTGCGTCCCCGGTGGGTGGGGGCGGGCGGCGAGGTACCCCGTGGTGGGGGCAGTGGACAGGGGGTGGGATGTGTGGAGAAGCTGCCCGGGGGGGCGGGGGCGTGGACGGTGGCGGGGGGGGCGGCCCCCCGCGGCGGGGGGATGAAGGGGGCGGAGTGGAGGTGTAGGGGGATGGTATCCGCTGGCCCACGGGGGGCGGAGACTGGCGTGGCCCACGGTCCCCAAGGGACGGGGGGAGTTGGGGGGACCCTGGGGGCCGGTGGGGGGAGCGGATGGGGCCGGGCGCGGGGCGCGGCCCCTTACGGGCCTGAGGAACCACCACATGGAAGGGAGGTAGGCGTCAGGGGGGGGGGGAGGTGGGCAGCCCCGGGGATGGCAGGGGCGCGGCCGGCGACGTGGGGGTGGCGCCGGGCGGGGTGGGCATCCCTGGAGGGAGGCGATAAGCCGGTGACATCCCGCCGTGACCCCACCCGGGGGGAGCCTGGGTACCCGCGAGGGGACGGACTCGCCCTGGGGGTCGGCGGTGCGCGGAGTAGGGGGGCTGGGCGGGCGCCGTGCGGGTGGGGGAGCCCGGTGCATGCCGGGCGGGAACCGATGGGGTGGGCGCCAGAGTGGCGCGAGGATGGTCGATCCCGGGGCTGGCGTGATTTTTTTTTGTTTGGTGGAGTGTGCGTGGAGCGGGGGAGCCTCGGTGGCATGCGAGTCCCCCCGGGGCTGGGGGGCCCGCGATGCACCCATCCAGCGGGGCGCTGGCATAACCCGGGATGCCTGGGGGTGGTCCAAGGGTGGCTGGTGGGCGGGGCACAGGTGGGGGGGGGTGGTAATGCGCCGCGGGGAGCACGGGGGTTGGGGGGGGCGGGGGAGCTGAGGGGAGTGGGGGGCGGAAGCGGGGCGCCCCCACGCCCTGGCCCTTCCCCGGGCCGGCGGTGGGGGGGTGGTGGGCGGGACGGGGGGCACCCTGAGGGGGGGGTGATCACTCGGGTGGGACCCACACTGGGCTCGTGGGAGGGATAGGTGTTGTCGGGGGGCGGACGCTTGGGGGATGCGACCCATGGGCTGGTAGGGTGTTGTCGTTGGTGTGGCGCGGGGGCAGGGGGAACCTAGCGATGGCAGGGCATGGGTGGTAGTACGGGGGGCGTGGGAGGGGGTGGCCGGGGGGGAGGGGGTGCGGCCACGGAGGGTGCGCCCGGCGTGGCCGCCGGGGGCTCTAGGGGCGGCCGGTGGGGGGGGGGGCGGGGGGCGGGGGAAGGATGGCCACGGGCGGGGGGCTGCCGGGGAGGGGAGAGATTGGGCTGGGGCTGGGGGCCGGGGGGCGGGGGCGGCCCGTGAAACCGGGCCCCGGCGGCATCCGGAGGGGAAGGGGGTGGGGGAGGGTTGGCCCATGGCAGGAGTGGTCGCGCCGTCAACCAACCCACCTCGGGCAGCGGGATACGGGGACGGGGGGGTAACCTCAGGTGGGAGGGGGGTGGCGCGGTTGGTCCGCGCCCCGTGCCGGCCCTTCGGGGGTGCCCAGGTGAGGGGAGTGGGGCGCGGGAGCAGCCCCAGGCGGGGAAACCAGAACGCCTACGGGGGGTGCGGTGGGGGGCCCAACCGGCCGGATGGGGGGGCGTGGGCGAGTGCGGGGGGTTGGGCCACGTGCGGTCTGGGGGGGGAGGTCGTGGGTAGGCTGGTCTCCGAGGGTAGCGGAGCACAGGAATGGAGTGTGGTGGGGTCCGGGGACACTGGTGGGGCGGGCACCCTTGGGGGGGCGAGGGACCCCTCCCCCCGGTGGGTGGGGGGGGCCCACGACGGCTGCGGGGAGCGATGGGCGGGGTCGGGAGCGCCCGGCGCGGGGGGAAGGAGGGCCCCAGGCCTCCGACGCGGGGTGGGAGGAGTTGGGCAGGGGGGGAGGGGCTACGCGTCGGGCGTGGCCCCGGTTGGCCGGGGGCGGGGCGCGCTGCATTGTGGTCTGCGTGTGCTCGGGTGTGGGGGAGCGCGGTCTGTGCGGGGTGGGTGGGGGGTGTGGCGCTGCAGGGGGGGCGGGGGCACGGGCCGGGGTGCCCGGGGGGACTCCACGGCGAGCGTAGACCCACCTACCCGGAGGGGCGGGGACTACTCACGGGTGGGGGTGTGTGGCGGGCTTGGTGCCGGGGCGGCGGGGGCACCGGGAGCACAAAGCAGGGGGGTGAGGCGGGAGTGGGGATCGGGCGAGTGGCGTCCGGGCGTTGGGGGCCGGGCTGGGGCGGCGGCCGCGTGGCCGGGGCGTCGGCGGAGTTGCATGTCCAGTGTGGGGGCATGTGGTTGCGGCGGGACGCGTTGGGGGAACGGAGGTTGGTCGGCGGATATGATTGGCCCCTCGAGGATCCCGTTGGGGGGAGGGGGGTTCTGTGGTGGTGCGTGGGGGGACTCAGGGGGGGGGGGCGGCGGACTTGGGTTCCGTGGTGTTAGTCCAGGGCCCTGCGCCAGGGGCCCCTCGGGGGGGGGTGGCGGGCTGGGGGACGGTTCGCATCCGGCGAGGCCGGCCGGGGTAGGGGGGTGGCAGGTGGGCGGGGGACCACGGGGGGTCTGTGGAGGTGGCCGGCGGCACTGAGGGGGGGCTCGCGGCCCTCCGCGGTTTGGGGGGGTGGACGCGGCGCGCCTGGGCAGGGTGGGATGGGCCCTGCGGTCTGCGGATGGACTGGAGTGAGGGGGGGTTGCGGCGAGCCCGGGGGTGGAGGTGGGGGGGGGGCAATGGTCCCGGCGCGGGGGGGAGGCAACTGAGGCGGGTGGGGCGGGCCCCCCGGCACCGGCGGGGGCGGGCTGGGATGGGTACGGTGCATGGGGTTGATCGGGTGGGGGGCCCTGGGGGTTGCCCCCAGGGGGTGGGCCATAGGGGGGGACCGGGCGCGAGGGGGGACTGGGCGGGGGTGCTAGAGGCCGGCCCGAGTGCGGGGGGGGGCTAGGGAAGTCCCGGGGGCTGGGGTGGGTTGGGCGGCGGGGGTTGTGGGGGGTGGGGGGATTAAGGGTTCATCAGTCGGGGGGGACCGGGGGCTGGTCGGGGGCCCCGTAGTGGCAACTGGGCTGGGGGGTAGTGGGGGGGGAGGATACCACCGCGGGAGGCGGCCCCGTACGGGGGGCCGGCACGGACGCGTAGCGCAGACGGTAGGGCGTCCGGCCGAGCGTAAGGGGGCCACGAGGAGGTGGGGGGGCCGGGTTAGGACGGCGCCCTCGGGGCGCAACCGGGGGGGGGGGGGTGCGCAGGTGGGGGGCCGGAACCACCGGATCGGGATGGGACCGGGGTCAACCAAAAGGGCCGGGGGGGGGCGGGTCCCCGCGTGGGGGGCAGCTGGTCCCCGGCCGGGGGCGCGCAGGGGTGAGGGGGGGGCGGCCGGGGCCCGCATCGGGGGTGGAGAGCGGCGGGGCGCGCCTGGCAGGCCCACCGGTCGGCGTGGAGGGCGGGGAGGGCGTGGCAACGTGTGGGCGGGAAACAGGTGTGGGGTGGTTCCAGTGTGGAGGCGGGTCGAACCGTGCAGGCCTGGGTGGGGACCGGGGGCTTGGGAGTGTATGTGGTGGGGGGGTATTTTGTGCCCAATGCGCGCCGGGGGGGGAGGGGCCCCGGGGGGGGAGAGCGGGGGGGGCGGGGGATATTGGAGCATCTGAGGCGGGGCGGCCGGGGGGGGGGGGGCGGCGGGCGGGCCGGGCGGCCCGGGGGTGGTTGCCCCCTGCCGGCCCGGCGCCAGGTCGCTGTGGGGGGAGGACCTCAAGGGGGGCGTCGCCGGGGCACGGGGGGGGGTGCCGGTGTTGCCTCAGCGACCTGGTGTGTGGTTGTGGTGGGGGACCCCTCCCCCCGTCGGCGGCGGGGGGGACGGGCTTGCCCCACCGCCGTGGCCGGAGCGGGGAGGCAAGGACGGTAACGGAACACACGGGGGGGGGGGGTTGGGCCTATTGGGCGGGGTGCCCAGGGTGGACGGGGTGGGGGGGGGGGGGACCGGCCGGGGGGGGTCGTGGGGGTGCCCGGGGTGGCGGGGGCGGCCCCCGGGGGGGGGGGGGGGCGGTAGGAGCACCGGGCCGGACAGGGGGGCCCCACCCGGCGGAAGCGGGGCGGATCGGCTGGAGGCGGGGAGGGCGAGGCGCGGGCACCGTGGTGCCATATGGGTGGGCGGGAGTGGGGGTGGTGGGGTGCCCGGGCCGGGGGGGGCCATGGGGGCGGCAGGGGTTGGTGTGAGGGACCGCGGTTCCGGGGGTCCTGGGGGGGGTTGTGTCCCCCCGGCCGGCAGGGTGGGAGTCCTGGGTGGGGTCGTTGGTTGGGGCGGCGGAGGCTGCTCGGCCCTGGCGGGGCGGCGGGGCTCCCCCTACAAGACGGCATGGGAACGGTGGCAGGCATGGGGGCGGGGCTAGGGGGGGGGCGCGGGAGTGGGGAGGGGGGGACGGGGCCTGTTGGGTACCCGGCCCCGGGGGGGGCGGGCGGGGCGGTCAGATTGGGGGGGCGGATCCCGGTCAGGGGTGCGGGACTGGTTATGTGTCGGGGGTCGGGGGTACGGGGGGGAAGGGCGTGATGGCATGCGGGTATGTGGGCTGCTGTGTTGGCAGGAGGGGTGGGCATGGCGCCGGGTCTGAGGTGCGATTGGAATGGGAACTTGAGGGTGGAACCCTCGGAACTGTCTCCTGTTTTTTGGGGTGGGGGGTGCACTGGGGTGGGGTGGCCGGCACGGTGGGGTGCTGGGTGTCCTCATGTAGGCGCCAGCGGGCGGGGTGGGGAGCGGCGGAGGTCGTGTGGCCATCTGGACGGCGGGGGGGGGCTGCAGGAGAGGGTGGGGTTTGGCCGCCGGCGCCCAGCTCCCCGAGGGGGGGGATGGGGACTTGGGGGCGCCGAGGACGTGTGGCTGCAGCGGGTTAACAGGCAGCTGAGGGTTGGGGACTCGGTTGGACGGGGGTTAAGGAAGGGGGGTCGTGGGGGTGCACCCAGGTTTGGGTATGCGCCTGTGCTTGGTGATGGGTGCCGCGCACAGGGTGAAGTGTGGCCCCATCTTGTGGGCCGGGGGGTTAGGTGCAGGGGCGTGCCCCCGGACTGGTCGCGGCTGGGGTGGGCTGGGGTTAACGGCAGCCGCAAAGGGGCCCCACCCCCCGGGTAAAGTTGGCGCGGTGCCCGGAGGGTGGGGTGAGCGGAGTGGTGAGCCAGACGGGCAGGGCGGGTGGGTACCAGAGGGCGGGATAGAGGGTTGGGGAGGGGCGGCACAGGGGGCGGCCTGTTTGTTTTTCGGTGGATGTGTGGACGTCGGGGGTCTCGGGGGGCCGTGGTCGGTTGAGGGGGTGGGCCAGGGGGGTGCGCCCCGCTGTGCACGGGGGGGAGGGGGCGGGGGCGTGGGGGTGGCCCCGGGGGAGTGAGGGAAACAGTGCCTGCAAGGGATTGGGACCTGTTGTGTAGGTGGAGGTCCACCGCGATGTGGGGGGGAGATGGTGGGGCGTTGACCCCCCCTCTTGACATCAAGGTTTGTGAAGGGCAGGCGGGGGGCAGGCGGGACTGGAGGGGGTCTGGCCGACGGGGGCATCGCGGGTGGTTTCGTGGACCCCCGGGCGGGGCCTGGGGCCGGGGGGCTGGGCACCGGCGGTTTGGACACCTCCGGCACGCTGCGCCCCCGGGGGAGTGGGGGGGGGCACCCCCAAGGCGGCAGTGGGTGGGGGGCGGGAGGGGGGGGAGCCGGGGGGCCGGGGGGGGGGGGTGGGGGATGGGCTGGGGGGGGAGGGGAGTCGGTAGTATGGCGGCGCGGGGGGTTCGTCAACGGTTGGTGCAGGGGCCGGGAGGCCGGTTGGGGCTGAGGGCCCCCGGGGGGGGGGGCCCGCGGGACGGGGAGGAACACGGGGTACCGCTCGGGGGCAGCCGCCGGGGGGACGGGGCTGGAGCGGGATGTGACGGAGGGGCCCCCGGAAGAAGGGGGGTGACGGGGGGGGGGGGGGGGGGGTGGGGGTGAACGGAGGGCGGCGGGGCCCTGGTAACGGGGGCGACCGGTGAAGTGTAACGGAGGTGGACAGGGGGGTGGGGCGGGGGTGGGGGGTGCAGGTAGGTGGGGGCTGCGGGGCGGAGGGGAGTGTACGTGCGTGGGATCGGGGGGGGCCGGGGGTGTGACGCGCGCGGCGGTACCGGAGCGGCAAAAGCACGAGTGGGGGGCTGCGCGGCTACACGCGGACGGGGAGCCTGGTGGCACGGTGATCGTTGAGGCGCCGGAGGGACGAGGGAGTTAGGGCTGGGAGGGGGGGGGGCGGGAGGGGGTGGGGGGGGCGCAGGAGGGGAGCGGGGGGCGTAGGGCCCGAGGCCAGGGGTCCGGTGGACGGGGTGGGGGAGGAACCGGGCGACCGGCCGGGGAGGGTCAAGGATATACGGGGGGGAGGGATGGCCGGAATAGGGGGCCGGGGGGGGTAGTGGGCGGGAATACAAAGTCTGCACGAAGCTGGGGGCGGGGTGAGGAGGGGACGGGTGGGGTAACGGATCCTCCGTGGGGAGGAGAGGCGGGGGATCGGGAACCAGCAAGGAGGGTCCAGTGGGATAGGGGGGGAGGCCCGTTCACCAGGGGGCGAGGGGCCGCGTGGACCTGGCCCCATCGGGGGTCAGTTCACCCCGGCTGATGATGGGTGGGCGGCCATTGGGGCGGGGGGCCGGGAGGGGGTGGGAATGGACGTGAACGGTTGGGACGGGGACCGGGGTGTGGTTGGGCGGATTTGAGTGATTGTGGTGACTTTGCTGGGGGGACATGGGGGGGACGTCGGGAAGAGATGATGGGTGTTGCGGAGGAGGCCACTAAGCGAGGCCCCCCCAGGCGTGGATCGAGGTCGGGCGAGGAGGGGGTGGCGGTAGGAGCGGGTGGGACACCTAGAAGGCCCGGGGGGTAGGGAGGGACCGGGGTGGGGCGGGGGCGAGGCGGGGGGGGCGAGGGGGGCGGGCGAGGATGGTACGTTGAACGGGGGGGCGGGGGGGTGGTTGGACGGTGCGGGTCTGAAGGGAGGGCTGGTGTGAACAAAGGGTGTCACGATTAGAGGGGGGGCGGGGTGGGAGGGGGAGGGGGGGTCCTGGAGGTAGTGGGGGGGTCGGGTGGGGGAGGGGGGGGTGGGGGGTGTCGGACTGGTTGTGTGGGGGGGTGTGGGTTATGGACGTGAGAGGGGGGGCTGGGGTGTGGACTGCTGAGGGTTTTGGTCACCCGTGGGGGGGTATGGGCTTGTGGGGCCAGGGTGTGATGGAGGGCCCCCTGGCGGCTGGGGAGCGGGTGAGCGGGGGTCATAAGCTGGGGTCCGAGGGACCCCGAGGGGGCGGAGAGTTGCTCCACCCTGTCGGGGCGGGGGGGGGGCGAAAGCTTGCAGGGGGGGGGTACGGGGAGGTGCGACGGGGGGAAATGGTCGGGGCTGTGGAGGTTTTGATGGGAGCATCTGGGAGATTGGGGATAGGGTGGCCCAGGGGGAGAGGGTGGCGGGTGGGGTCGTGTGGGTATAGGGGGGTACTGCCCGGTGAGGGCGGGGGGGGCGGCGCGGGTGGAACCGGGGAGGGAGGATCGGTTGGCCAAACCCAAGGGGGGCAGGGCGGTTCATGGGGACAGGTTGAGGGCCAGCGGCGGACTTGGCGGGGAGGGAGGGAGGTGCGCGCGAGGTTGGGGCATGGGGACGGCGGGGGGGCCGGGGGGCGTCGTGAGGAAGGGGAGTGGTGGAGGAGGGTTGTGGTCGGGACGGCACCAACCGGGGTCACGGAGTGGGGAGTGGGCTACGCGGGGGGGTGGGGGCGGGGACGGGGGGGGGCGGAATGGTGGAATCGTTGGGTGTGGGGGACAAGGTGGGGGGGTCCGGTGGGATGGTGAATCCCTTGGGATGAGGCTCTGAGGCCAGGAGGGGGGATGCAGGGGGTGCCCGGCCGAGGCGGCGGGCCTAGGGACGGGGTGGGGGTGTTGGCGGCCCCATTTTTTGCGGGGCCGCCGGAGGGGGACACTGTGCTCTATTTGGTCGGCCTTGCGCTGGGTGAGGGCGGCAGGGTAGGGTCGTGTGTAGTGAGATGGCTGGTCCTGAGGCGGCGGGGCGTGTGTGACAGGGGTAGTCCGGCTTCGGGGTGGAGGGCAGGGACCCGTAGGGATGGGGTGGTCTGTGTGAGGGGGGGCGCTTCCGGGGGGTCGGCGGGGTAGGAGACGGGCGGGGACGGGGGACGGACTCACCGGGTGGGAGGGGGTGGGCGGTGAGTCCCAAGGGCGTGGGACGGGAGGTCGGGGCTGTCCCGGGGGGGTGGTAAAAGGTGTGGTAGGGGTGAGGGGGGGAGGTGGGGGGCATGCGCTACTCGTGGGCCCTGGGGGGTGGGGGTGGATGCTGGGGGGGGGGCCCTCGGTGGGGTGGGGGGGGAGGAGGGCGGGTCTACTCGGCGAGTGGTCCACCGACGGGGGGTTGCTGTGTCTCTATCTGGCTTTGGTGGTGTGGTTGCGGAGGCGTGCGGCCCGGGGGGGTGCGGGGGGAGGGGGGTAGAGGCGGCCGGGGAGGTGCCTGCCTGGCCTCCTAGAGTGGGGGCGTCCCTGGGGGGAGGACCGGGGCGGGTGGCATAGATGGAATCTGTGTGGGCTGTTTGGATGCACGGGGGAGAGTACCATGGGGCGTCCAGCGGCGTCCCCCCCAGGGGTAGGCCCTGACACGTTGAAGGAAGAGGACGTGTCCGGTGGTTGGGTAGGAAGCGGAGGGGGCTGGGGGTGGCGGGGGCCCGGGGGGGGCGGGGGGCCCCGGGGGGGGGTGGGAGGTTGCCCCAAGGGGTGGCGGGAGGGTGGGGTACAGGCGGAGGAGGGGGGAGGGGGGGAGGGGCGGGGGGGCGCCCCGCAGATTGCCGCGGGCGACGGGGGGGGGCGGTAAGGGGGTTACAAGGGGTGGAGGGGTCCTGAGGGGAAAAGGGAGGTAAAGGCGGGGCCCCAAGCAGAGTGGGGTGGTGGTGGGGCACCAAGTGAATGGGGGCGGGAGGCACTTCAGAGAGCGGTAGTGCGGCTGGTGGAGGCCGGGTTGGTGGTGTGGGCGCTGAGGCTGTGGGTGGGACCCGCTGGGGAGGGAACGGGATGGTGATCAGCCTCTACGCGAGTGTTTAAGTTGACGGGGGGGAGGGCGGGGGGGCAGGGGGTAGCGGGGGGTTGTAGGGGTACTGGTCCATCCGGAGGGGGGTTGGGATTGCACTGTGGCGGTTAGACGTCCCTGTGGCCGGAGGCCGGTGGGGGACGGACGAGGCCTGCGTGTGTGGGGCACCGATGGGGGATTGTGCGACCCCTTCGTATTTGCTGTGGGGTTCCCAGGGGTGGGTGCCAGGGTGTCCCCAGGCTGGTTGGGCGTGGGTGAAGGCCTCAGCGTGCCTCACGGGGGGGTGGGGAGGGCCCCCACGACGGGGTGTGGCCCGGGGGGTGGGGCACCGGAGGGGGCGCGGGGCGTGTGGGAAGGGGGGGGGGGGGAGAACAGGGGGCAGGCCCATGGTCAGCGGGGGGGGAGGGAGGGGTGAGGGGGAGGGAGGGGGGGCCAGGGTGGCCGGATTCGGGGCGGATTGGTTCGGGGGGGAGGGGTACTGGGGCGGTGCCGTGGGGGGTTCAGGGGGGGGGGCCTGGGGGTGGGGGTTGGTGTGGGGGGCGGAGTACCGGGGAGGGGGGCGGGAAGGGGGAGGGGGGGGAGGGAGGGGGGGTGGGGGGGGGTGGGGAGTAGGGTGGCCTAGGCCTCCCGGGTGCTAGCCGGGGGGGTGAGTGGGGCGGCCGGGACGCCGCCGGAGGGCTTGTTCACCAGTCGACTAGGGGAGGCCAGGACGGTGGGCGGGTGGGTGAACGGGGGGGGCGGGGTAGGACGGGCGGTGTGGGGCACCGTTGGGGCGGGGGTCCACGGGGTGGCTCCCGGGCCCAGGTGCGAGGGGGGACGGATTGGAGGAGGGGGGTGGGCCTACCCGGGGTGGCGGGTAGGTTGGTGGAATTCGGAGGCACGGGGCACGTGAGGGTACCTAGATGCGGGGGTGGGGAGCCACCCCCTGGGACGCGGGCCCGTGGGGTGGGTGGGGGGATCGAGGTTCGGACCAGGGTGGATGGATGGAGGGTTTGGGAGAATGGGCCGGGGCGGGGCCAGGTGGTGTGTGTAACCGCGTAGTGGGCGAACGGGTGTTGCATGTGCGGAGAGGGAGGGGGGTACGGGGGTCTCGTGTCCGGAGGTAGGGGTGGAGTGGGGGGGGGGGGGGGCTCCTAGGGGGAGTAGGGGGTTGGCGGTCGGGAATGACGACTAGGGGGAGGGGTGACTGGTGACGCGCGGGCCTTATGGCGTGCTCCGGGCGGGGGGCGGGGGGGCGGGGTGGGTGGGTCGTGGAGCGGGGGGGGGGGAGGTGGTGGGTGCGCAGGGGGGGGGTTATCGAACTCCGGGGGATTTGTGTGGCACTGTGGGTTGGCGTGGCTTGCGGGGGTGGGGTGGGTCGATAGGGTGTTGAGGTGGAGAGGGTGGTGGGTGGGAGTGGTAGGGTGGGGGAAGGGGGGTTGGGGGAAAGAGGCTAAGGGGGTGGGGGTGGTGGTAGCAGGACGACAGTGGGAACAGGGGCAGGGTGGAATTTGTGGGCGGCAGTATAGAGGTTTTGGTGGGAAATGGGTGTGGATGGGTGTGCTTCTGTTTGGTGACGGGACGCGTTGCTGGGGGGGGGGTGGGTTCGGGGGGATTGCGTTTGGTCCTGGACGGGTGGGGAGCATGTGGAGGGGTGGGTGTCGGGCGCTGTGGATGTTGGAACATGTCGGGGCGGTCTGGGGGGGGGGGGGTTGGAAGGCTGGGGTTGGGAGTGGAACGCGGGAGCGTCGGCGGGACTTACAAGAGGTCGGTGGATGCGACGGGGGTGGTGTTGGTGGTTGTGGTGAATGGTCGGAGTGGCTGTGTGGGGTGGACAGGGGTGGCAGTCGCAAGGGAGGGCCGGGGGGGGCTTCGTGGGGGGGGTGGGGATACAGGGCCAGGGGGGGTGGGTGTGGAGGGGCGGTGGCATGGTGGGGGGGGCTTGGGTTTTTTGGTTGTGTGTGACGGTCCATTTTTGTTTGCTTTGTGGTTTTTGTTGTGATAAATGTGTGATTTTTGTATGGTTTACCCCTGCTTGTTGTTTTGTGTGTTTATCCTGCCACTTTCTTTGATTTTTGTTTGTTGTTCTTGTGCTTGTTTTGTCCTGTTTTTTTGTTTTCCATGCCCTGTATTTTAATTCGGTTTTGTTGCTGCCCAGCTCTTTGGACTCTAGGTCAGTCTGAAAAAGACAGAGGTCCTCCATCAGCCGGCACCCAAGACTGTGTATCGCCCTCCTCACATCACCATTGGCGAGTCTGAACTAAAGTCAGTGCACCAGTTTACTTACCTTGGCTGCATTATCACTTCGGACGCCAAGCTGGACAAGGAGCTTGACAGCAGGCTGGCAAAAGCGAACAGCGCTTTCGGGCGACTTTTTAAGCGGGTGTGGCACAATCAACAGCTGAAAACAGGCACCAAGATCAGCGTGTACAGAGCTGTGGTCCTCACCACCCTGCTGTATGGTTCCGAGTCCTGGGCCCTCTACCGCAGCCAACTACGACTTCTCGAACGCTTCCACCAGCGCTGCCTGCGCACCATCCTGGGCATTCACTGGAGTGACTATGTCACCAACGTCGAGGTCCTTGAACAGGCTGAAACTGTGAGCATCGAGGCTTTGCTGCTGCGGACACAGCTCCGCTGGGCGGGGCATGTCTCCAGGATGGAGGATCATCGCCTACCAAAGATCACCCTGTTCGGCGAGCTTGCTACTGGACACCGTGACAGAGGGGCACCAAAGAAGAGATACAAAGACTGTCTCAAGAAGTCACTTAGTGCCTGCCGAATCGACCATCACCAGTGGTCTTCGCTTGCTGCGGACCGTGACACCTGGCGCTCCACCATTTACAAGGCAGCTGTCTCCTTTGAGGACTCTCACAGAGCTAGCCTTAAGGACAAGTGGCTCAGGAAAAAAAACAGAGATGCCGCAGCTCAGAACCCTGTCTATACCTTCCCCTACAGCCACTGCGGTCGAACCTGCCTGTCTCGGATTCCCCTCCGCAGCCACGAACAAGCCTGCAGACATCGTGGGCAACTCCTATAAAATCTTCGTTCGCGAAGTCAAGCCAAGAGAGAGATCATCAGACGCAGATGTAAACAGAACACTGGTTGACAATCTTGGCAGAGCAATTGTTAGAACTATTAAAGTAAAACTTGAAGTACAGGAAGTGTTTAGTCTTGACGACTCATATGTATTCTACTGTTACAAAGACCTTTGGCTCACAAGAGAAGAACGAGAAGACCGTGTTTACCAAGGCATACAGTCTGATAATGTTGGTAAACTTCGAATCAATGCTGGAGATAAATCAACGTCAGCAGCCCAGGACGTTATTATAGCAGAAACATATGGAACCAGATTTTACATTCCACTTGAGTTTGAAATCCTAACAGCTCATTTGCCTTATTATCAAGGGGCACTGAATGACCGTCTGAGCTTTGAACTAACTTTCAATGACTACTCCAAAGTTATAAAATCATCTGCCACAGATGCAACATATAAGATCTCTAACATTTCCTTGGAATATGAAATTGTCACACTTACTGAACTAGCCAGACTCATTCAAAATCAATACCAGTCAAGACTTCCAATTTATTATGACCGTGTGATTAGACATAGTTTAATACCCAAAGACAAAAGCGACCCAATGTGGAACATAAACTTAAACACACCTGCCAGGTCACTGAAAGGTATTCTTATGTTGTTTGTTGAACCGGTGAGTCCATACAAAAGGGATTCAGAAAAATTCTACAATCCTAAGATTACACATTTGTCTTGCACAATTGAAGGCCACCCTAATCAAGTGTATGCTTCAGGTTTGTTACCTTATCAACACTACGATGAGATCACAAAGTATTTTGCGGGTGTAAGGATTAGAGATAAACACGCAAACATTGTGTGCAAAGATCTACATCTGTATGACGTAAGGATTGGACAATACCTTACAAACAAGTATGCTCTTTGGCTAGACCTTCGTAGTACGGATGACGACTATCTTCATGGGTCAGGTCGAACTGTTGAGAACGGCAGTGATGGAATAACAATTCAGATACAAAAAAAAGGTTGAAAAAGCCGAAGCCATAAATATATATTTATACCTGATATATGACTCACAACTCAATATACAAGACAGTAGACTGAGTGGACACATATATTAAAATTATATTGTGTATTAAAATGAACCGGAGCTTGATGACCCTTGACCCACACTGTGGATTGTTTTGTGGTGCGACAGGGTGTGGGAAAACTGAATTTGTATTTAACCTCTTACAAACAAGATACATTCACCATTTTGAAAACATTGTGATATTTTGTCCTACAATCAAACACAACAAAGCTTATCACAACCGTTTATTCATTTGGACTGACAGCAACATTTACTTAGTTGACCCTGAAAAGAAACTAAATGACTACCTACAATATTTTTACAAGCAATTTGAAGGACAGCCAACATTGTTTATTGTTGATGACTGCTCAGCAGAGAAAGACATTGTCAAAAAGAGAAACACTCTAGCAGAACTTGCTTTCAGTGGCAGACATGCAAATGTCAGTGTATGGATTCTCACTCAGAAATATAATGCTGTACTGAAAGATTTTCGAGAACAGTTAAAGTTTATCTGTTTGTTTTACTGCAAGGATCGTGACAGCTTTGAAGACTGTCTCAGAGAAAATGATGTCATCCCAAATAAGTATGAAGGTGATGATGTAAAAAATAAACTGAAATCAACTAAGCATCTAAAGCTCATTTTAAAGACAGATCAACCCACAGGTTATGGGTTAGTAAATTAATTTATTCTTTTGTTTGTCTAATAAAAATGACAGATGGACAAATCATACAAGTGCTTGATATCTCACACTGCTTCAAAGATGTTATGCACTTTACTGACCTAATAACATCACCCAAACAGACTAACATAAACCTTTCAGCACCATCAGAAATATATGCTACATATAGTGTGACTTTGTATTATGTCGATGAGCATCCAGGTGTGGAGCGCATGACAGTTGATTTAAAGACACCTACTTTTAAAGTTGATGATACCAACTATGGTTGGTTAGGGGAAGTTTGTTATAGCATATTTAAACAACTACACAAACTAAATGTTTATATTGACAGTGTTACAGTTAATAAAGTGGTATTACACAAGGTGAGCCAGCAGAGTTAACGTTAATATTTTTTATATTATAATAAAATGAACCAAGACGAACTCCTTCTATTGAATGATATCAATGCTGTAGAGAACAAAGACTTAGACTCTAAGAAACAGCGTCTTTTGTCTGTAATTGTCTCAGGCAAGTCAAAGACTTATCTCGGTAAACAATACATGACAGAGGATATTGAATCTCTTACGACTGACGAGCTAATCAAGCTTCATTCAAAATATGAGAACCACATTGCTTCACTAATGACACGTGATTTAAGTCGATCTCTAGTATGTCTATACACAAAAGCAGTGAGTCACTTTCTACCTGTGGATAGTGACAGTCTTTCACACGACCTTGAAAGCAATCCTATTGTTTCAAGTTCAATAGGCAAATTAGCATGCATCATGTTTTACAAGTTTGGAAATTACCTTGCACCTGTGGTAACCTTACTTGTCACTGGGAGTCATATTGATTTCTCGAAAATAAATTTTACTGCAGAAGAAAATGGACGAGAACAAGATGACTACACAACAGAACCCGGACCCTGTTTTGACACAGGTTCAAACTGTGACTAAGGCTAAAAGTCCAGGCTGCATTGATGCAGGAAAAAGATTAGCTGAATGAAACAGGCAGAAAAAATTACAGCTTCAAGCACAAACAGAAAAGACTCATGTAACTGATCCACTGTCAGGACCGTCAGGACCTGTGTCACTACCGTCAGGGCCATCACACCCTCATCAAAGTGAGAGACAAACAACTAAGTCTGACCCTGAACCTCAAACAACAAAATATATAGTTGCCGGATTTGTTGTCGGATTTGGTTACGTAGGTTATCAATTATACAAAAAATACAAACCACAGACTCGTACAGTGTCCAAAAAATCAGACACTCCAAAAACAAAACCAGAAGTCGCCACATTACCAGTAACACCCAAAGCCGTTGACCCATTTTATATGCAGTAAATAAAAATATTATTTTAATTTTTCTTGCCTAAGAAATGAATGACTCAAAGAACATAATGAACCTTGTGTATCACTCTGCCATAATCAGTGGATTAGCAGTAGCTTATTCTATGCTAGGAAAAAGTCTACTCAAAATGAAATCAGCAGACTTGAGTAGATTAGATTTCGAAGACAGCGCTAAACTAATTGCAGTTGTTACAGCGTCAATTGCGACAAAAGATTTTCTTGTTAAGCAAGGAATTATTCCAGAAAATGTTTCTATGTAAATAAAATAAGTATGGCGACAATAGCTATTATGATTGGTGGTGCGATGGTTAACGCCCTCGCGTTCAGTGGCTCTAATTATCTCTTTTCAAAAATGGGTAGAGAGGAATCGGCAGAAGAAATGAAACGTCACAATGAAGCGTCTGAGAAACTTGCACAGGTAGAACAAGCGTATGAAAAACAAAGAATTGAAAAACTTGATTTTATCAATGACAGACTTAGACTAGAGGGTCACGCACAACATACGTTTTCAAATACAGACGAAGCAATCCGTGAGTATTTGTTAGTCACGGGTGAAGACATGACCATTCCAAAACCAAAACTAAGTGACTATTACAAACCGAGTACAGAACAAAGAAATGGAGAGATAATTTTTGTTCTAGTGGGAATGACATTTGTTTATTTTACAGGAGTTTTCATTGCTAGAAAAAATGGCAGCCGAAAATAAACTATCAAAAATATATTACTCTCCATCAGGCTATTGGAAAGGGCAAACAGCTATTTAGAAATTACATGCCGCTGTGGGCGGAGATATATCACTCAATCAGGTCAAGCAATGGTTACAGAGACAGGCAATTTGGCAGATATATCTTCCTGCTCCAAGAAAGATATCTAGACCTCATTTTGAGAACACATCACCTAATGACACACACCAAATGGACCTCCTATTCTTACCCCATGACACAATAAGAAAGAAACGATACAAATATGCATTAACTGTCGTAGACATTGCTTCAAGGTACAAAGACGCTGAACCCATATCTGACAAAACTGCTACCACAGTTGCGACTGCTTTATCTAGTATCTATAAAAGAGGTCCTTTAAGATACCCCAGACTAGTGCAAGTTGATGATGGATCTGAATTCAAAGGTGCATTTAATCAGTTATTTGCGAAGCATGGCGTAATAGTCAGACGAGGCATTCCAGGTGTACACAGATCACAGGCAAGTGTAGAGAACTTTAACAAACAGTTGTCAGAGAGACTTTTCAGTTACCAGTATTCTAAGGAACTCATGCATGACACCCGGAACACTGAGTGGGTTAAGAGATTACCACATGTGATAAAAGCAATGAACAATGAAGGCCATCCAAAGCCTGCTGATGCTATTAAATTGAAAACAATTACAGACCCAAAAACAGGACCAACCCCAGCACCGCTTGCGCCAGACACAAGTTTATTTACTAAACAGGTGAGATATCTATATCAACCAGGGGAAGCTGAAAATGACATAAAGCACAGGGCAACAGACTTCATCTGGTCAACGTCTGTACATAATATAAAAAAAATAATTCCCGGTCCAGATGCAACAATATATTATCTGTATGACACTGCACCCCAGAGGGCATTTGTCAGAGAAGAATTACAGATTATTCCCCCAGACACCGTTACTCATTTCAGTAACTAAGTCGTCAATTAATTCATCAACCAGTTCATCACAAATGTCTTCAGATAACTTGAGCCTGTAATGACCTGGTGCATACGCTTTTTCCTTACTATGAAACACTCGTTTTGTATCCCCTATTGCAAGTGACTTCTTATGTGTTTGGATCATTTCAAGATTATGTTTGTTTGATCTCAGTGACTTGTTTGGATAGTCAGGCATCAATGCACCATCTAACACTTGCTTGTAATGTTCATGACGAATGTCTTTATCTTTTATTGCTGTTTTTTTAATTCCTTTGGCTTTCGACTGACTTCCCTTTTGGTGCAGTATAGAATACATTTTTGATCTCAGTCCAACATACTCAACTATTGGCACACCATTTAGTTCATCTTTAAACTTTCCAGGCACTTTCTTGTTTTGTGTGCTAAACAGTGGATGATCTTTAGGATAATCAGACGTGTCATACATGTGTAACTCTGTTTTCATGTCTTCATAAAAGTCTTCAGTACACACATCAATGATCATAGAGTCAATGTCAGTGTATAACAATCGACAGTCAGGATACTTTAATTTGAAGTAATCATAATAAAATTCAAGCATCAACAATTTTGACAACTCCAGTATTGCCATACCAATGAATACTGGCTTGTCCAGTTTAACAATCTTTTTTTTTTGAGTGACACTGCATACAATGATGAATGAAATTCTTTGTACCCTGTGTACTGTGGCTTCCTGTAAGTTTAATTGCGCCCAATTCAGTTGTGACCAGTCTTACATCTTTTCTGTGATGAGGATTTTCCATTGTCTTGCCAAAACAGGCATTGTTCATAAGCTTAAAGAAGTCTTTGTCAAATGCAGTGTTGCCGTCTCTGGCACGCAATGTTGTGTTCTTCATTATGTAATCTTTCATGAAAGCACTCTGATCAAATTGAATTCCTCTGTGAACTTTCTTTAGTACTAACCCGTGTCTGATGTAAAACTGCAGCAAGCGGTAGTGACAAACGTAATTGAATTTGTCATTTAAATTCGGCACAAGTTTAGTGTCTTCTTTTTTTCCTGTCATACTCATTTTCTCAACAGCTAAGGGATAATCATTATGGTAATCATGTAGATGGTGTGGATACTCCAGGTCTACTTCAAAGATCCAACCCTTTGCATCGTTTCGGTCATGATTTATAATATTGTTTGTTATGTCTGTTATGTCATACTGTGACAAATCATACAGACAAAAGTTTTTCAAGGGCAATAACTCACACATCGCGAACCCATAAAGGTTATTAGCGTCAAGGTGCGAAATGAATGACCTTGACCTTGAGGGGTCAAAGTCAAGGTCATCAAGATATTTATTGTTGGCTCTGGCGTAGTTATTTGCTGCAATACTAATACCTCCCCTCAATCCACGTTCCACCATTTCACCCATCGTACGATCAGACAACAGGTCTATAGATATCTTACTGGATTTCAAAAATGCATCCCATGTCATGCCAGGACTAGTTATGTAACAAGCAGGGTCAAGCTTGTAGTGTAACAAACCCTTTTCACGGTAACTTTCAAATACGTCTGCTAGCAAACAAACGTCTGCTTTCAAGTACTGGTCATGGTAGTCACCAATCGTCTGACACCCCAACTTCCCCCACGCATCAAGAGCATGTTAATATTCAGAGTCAAAAATGCCTTTTCCAGTTAGTGTAGAATAAAATTTCTCTTTTGGTGGCAGTCTTGTTTCTTCAAACACAACCCAGTGATCAATGTACTCATATGGATAGACACCTTTCTTAATCAAGTCTGGTTCAAAATATTTACTCGTTATTGGATACTCAGTCAGTCCTTCTGCCAGACTAGCCAACCCTAAAGACAAATGTTGCATGGAGTCATAAAATGCTAATTTGTCTAACCTAAAAGTCAAGTATTTTTCAGTTGTCTGGGCAATACAACTAATGTTTTTGTACGACTCATCTACAGCCTGCATGATAATGTGTGAATCATATCCTTTGAGATTGTGGAAAAAGATAGGCAGTTTGTATGTCTTGGGATCTGTTTTTAATAACAAGTTACAATTGTTATGTGCAGCTCCTCTGTAACGCCCAGTTATGTGATCATGGTCATGAACTTTATCACCCTGGAGGGGTTGTTCACAAATCCAACACGTCTCAACTGTATCAAATTTTAGTTTGTCTTCTTCTGTCATCACCAAAGGCATCTGACATGTTGTGAGATACTGTACTACCTGACTATACAGATGTCTCATTTCTGTTAACTCTTTCTACCCCAGCTGTGCAGCCAGCAACTTTGCCCTCTGGACCAGCCATGCAGAGAGCTGAGTGCTAAATATATGGGTGTCTCGCAAAAACTGCTATAACTTTGAAACCACTGAACCTATCTCAACCAAATTTTGGGACAGTACAGAAAAATAAATTTACAAAATGTACATGTCCTGTGTTTTATGTTTATTGACACCGGAAAGAACTAAGAGATGTTTATTTTTGCAATTTGCTTGTAAACAAAGACATTTTTAAAAGTAAATATTTCAGACTTTTAAGATACACCCCAAACATTCAATTCATTTTCTGAGTCAGTGGACTCATCTAAGTCCACTTCACAGTCGATCAGTTCATCATATTCTTCGCTGTCATAATTCATTATAAACTCAGCAGCCTGACTAGCATTCAAAGTCCGGGAACGCCTCGCCATTGTCGAAGAAAAGTACACAAATTCCGCAAAAAAAGGCTCGAAAAACCGCCCAAACTTGCCGCGTGCACATGAGGAAGAACAAAGAAGTGGCTAAAAGCTAACAGTTCCAATTAGGAACCACTACAAGCCGAATAAGAAGGGATGCAGTTTCAGGACTGCCCATTACGGATAAATCCGTAGTTGGTCGGAAAATGCTGGGCGTGCATTTACGGATAAATCCGTAGTTGGGTAGAATGAGTTAAAAACAGACATGCTGCATTTTCACCTCTGTAGATAACAGGCTCTGAATGAAGACCGTCTGACCTAACAAGAATGTATCCAAAAGAACACACCACTTGGTCACTTAGTTTTATAGTCTTTGGTAATGATTCTGGAACAGGTTAGTTATTTGGGTTTAACG
Organism: Semisulcospira habei; assembly: GCA_036245525.1. NCBI lineage: Eukaryota > Metazoa > Mollusca > Gastropoda > Semisulcospiridae > Semisulcospira > Semisulcospira habei. The sequence continues at coordinate 253,421,366 of BTPG01000003.1, read as the reverse complement.
CCGAGCAGGCGACTAAGGCCATCTCACGGCGGGCGAACAGGACCTTCATATTGAACAACTAATTGATTGTACATTGCTTAACGTCCCGACAGCAACAAGGCTTTCTCAGGACGTGCCTGCACTGCTTGTGAAAAAAGCAACTAAACAGAACATTCAATGTATGTCGCCAGCCGGTCAAATACATTAAATAAACCTAACACATGGGGCCTAAATAAAGCTAAGACCATTTAGCAACACACATCCAATATCAAGAGCTACAGGCAGTGCAGACAGTAGGGAGAGTTTTAAAAAGGCAAATACAGGTGAATGGACTTCGGGTAGACAGAAACACATGCCCCAGAATAGAGAGAAAAACTCACCCTGTGGGGCTGACCAGGGTGACCCTGGGAACTAAAAAGTACCTAACCCCACCCAAGTCCCCCAGGGCAGACCCGGGTGGGGGTGAACAACTAATGATTCAAAATCAGCGTACACTACAAACGGCAGCTTTTGTTGATTCCCATAGTTCTTAAAATACACTTGACTACCAGGATCTGGATAGTTAAGTACAGTTTGTATGTCATCAGGTGACCTACAATGTAGGATGTGTTTGTGCGCTACGTTTATGGAGGAGAATCTTTGTAAACATTTTTTACACACTTCCTGTTTGCCATTGTGTTTTGTTGTATGCCCATGAATTAGACGTGACATATTTCTGATAATTGTGTAGTGAAAGTTGTTGTCATCACCGGCAGGGCCGATAAGGAACATGTCAAAATGCTTATCTTCTGACTGACCATATGTTGGTGCAATTGGGGACACTCTAATTGGTTGTAACTTGTTCTCAGATTCATTATCCCACACATACACATTTACAGATATACCAGGATTTAGTTTTTCAAACAAGTCTATGTCTTCTATTTTAACAGGGAACTCAATGCCACTAAAATCGAGTTCATTTACAAATTTGGTGTAGTTAGATACACGTTCAGGTTTTGACTTTACATAGTGTAGTTTAGTAAGCACACACCACATGAAACAATAGTTGTCATTGTTCTGTATGTTAACAACAGCCTTTTTGTTTGCAACCTCTGTTGGCAGTGGCAACCATGATGTGCCTAGTATAGGATGATACCTTGACTGCTTTAGTTGTAGTTCATGTACATGACCTTCGTGCCAACCAGACCCCTTCATTTTTGCACTGTCAATTGCCTGGAGGAAGTCAGGTAATAGTCTGTCTCTAAACACGTTCTCTAATTCTCTTCTTGTGTTAACTGTGTGTTGTCTTGTTGAGATATAAGAAACAATCACTTCACCGTCTACTCTAGTAAATTCTATTTTTGCAACAATCTGAATCTTCACACTGCCTGTCAGAAGATTTTGTTATATGACAGAAAAAAAGTTTTCTATTGATTCATAGACATTGTTAGTATTGGATATAGGTAAGTCTGTTGTGTGAAACACGTTTCTTAAGCTTGATGGGCCAGGGCTTTGAGAATTCTCCGTCATTTTAATTTGTCCGTCAAAATAATAAATGAAAAATAGCATGCCCCACATAAAACATAATCACTAAAATAACATGGGACATAATCACTAAAAAGTCATCCACAGTCAACCACTAAAGAGGGAGTTGTCTCCCATAGACTTATATGCTCACCCACAGATTTTAAGAATCATTTTTACCCCTCTGACTGGTGAGGCTAGTGTGTGTGTGTGTGGTTGTAATAATAAATTTAAGAAAATTAAACAAAAAATAAATAAATAAATAAAAAATATATATCTCTTTTTATAAAAATAAATCTATGAGAAAAAAAATATTTTTTTTTATTTTTTAATAAAAGGGCTGCTTTGGTGACCTTCCACCTGCTTTCACAGGAATCGATGTAACCCGGGTTAAACTGCGCTATTAACCCCCTATGGAGGGGGTTAACCCTGGCGGGTAGCGCATTCACCTTTTCCTGTGAAAGCCCTGTAGTGTAGAGAATGTCAACTGGACGCAATCGGGAAACGAACCCCGGCACAGTGAAGTTAGTTTGATCAATTACTAAGCCACACTATCCAAGCGATCTATCCCCTCGGCCACTTGCAGTCCCAAAGAAAACTTTGGCTGTTTATGTATTTATGTTTGTCTGTTGACTGAAATCCTGAAAAAGCAGTGCTCATGAGAATCTAACTCTAGAGAAATCTTGAGAATCTAAACCTACAAAGAAAGAGGCTTCTGAGAATCTAAGTCTTTTGTAAAAATAATCTCTGGTTTTTACCTCCTCAAATGGAGGAAGTCAGATGTGTCAGAGTCATGTGATTCTTGTACAGTAAAATCTTACAATAATATTGCACTGGCGTGAGTCGGTGTACAAACCTTGTGTTTTTTGCGGGTGTTATGTATGGTGTTTTGTGTGTGTGTGTGTGTGTGTGTGTGAGTGCGTGTGTTAGCGTGTGCGTGTGTGTGTGTGTGTGTTGGGGCGTGTGTGCGTGTGTGAGTGTGCGTGTATATGTGTGTGTGTGTGTGTAGTTAATAGTTATTATAACAACTAACTTTAAAGAATTTGCAGAGGTAACCTACACGTTGTAAGTAGCCAATTTTCCAGTTTTTCAGAAACATCCACAAATGCATGACTTGTTGACAAGACGGTTGTATTAAGCTGACACCTCTCAGCTATAAGCGCTGCATTTGAAAAGATATGTCCCCCCACCTGAAATTGAATAGGGGCATTCAAGTGTGTCATGTGGTGTGCGGCGTTAAGGGCAGAGATTTACTAGTGTTTGTCAGTTGTCATAAGCACAGACATAAACCAGCAAGGGTAAAAGGTGTATGATTACTGTCTTTATGGCGGGCCTGTCTCTGTGTGAGGAGCTCATAGGGAATTATGCGGGCGAGTGCTTTCCCATTCACTGTTCAAAACCAATTAGCATTTTGTGGGGGATTCCATATCGATAATGAAAAATAAGACATACCTTGGCGTGCTTAGACATAACATGGTGTTTTCCCATGAATACCCTGTTAGTGCGATGAATATCGTTCTGCTCGAAAAACTTTTTAGAAACGTGAAAAGGTTTTGAAGACCTTCTCTGAACTAAAGGTGATATGTAAATTACCTTAGAGGTACAGTCATGATGTGAAAAATGTTTGCAGTTAAACCCTGTCAACTTACTCATAAAGAAAGATAGTGAGTAAAATTATGTGGAAAGAGAGAGAGCTATTGTATGTGTCGGGGTATTCACATGTGTCTGTACATGTGTGTGTGAGTGTGTGTGTGTGTGTGTTCATGTGTTTGTGTGTGTGTACGTGTATGTTTATTCATGTGTTTGTGCGTGTGTGTGTGTGTTTGCGTGTGTGTGTCTGTATGCGTGTGTGCAACTTGATGTTGTTTCAGTGTGTCAGTGTGTATGTATGTGTGTATTTGTGTATCAGGCATACTCAGCCATGCAAACAGAACCTTAGAATGAACCAGTAACTCAATGTTAAACAAGCCTCTCAAACCTACTCATAATGAGAAATCAAACACTATAAATAACTGAAAATGTTGTAAAGCGGGGCTCATGTGACTCTATTTACTCAGTACAAGCCTTTATGTTGGTGAAGCCCTATTCAGTCACACCGGGCCGGTGTACAATTTCTAAAGGTCTTTTTAAGCGCGGCCTGTAAATGGGCGCCCTGAAAGCATGTCCACACCTCATTGAAAGGGGGTTTGTCATTGAGTCTTGTCATGCGTGAACTGAAATGTTATGTGCGGGACAGAGCATGTGAGTTCGGAAATCGACTCTGGCAGTATAGAGAGACAATGGAGAGTAATTTTCTAATTATTGGGTGTGCAAAAGTCATTAGTTTATTATAGAGTGCACTAACAGGATTTTGGTTTGATTTGAGAGAAACGGCAGTGTGTACGTTAATGACCGTAATTAGTAATTAATTAAGGTCATTATGTATTGACAGAGACAATAGTTATAGAGAGATATAATAGGAGTCCCGATAGATAATCAGATCAAAAAGGCCGCATCAGTCATGCTCGTCAGTTTTAAAAAACAAAGGGTTGATTGGGTAATAACGGAGGTGTAATAGAGGTAAAAAATTTGATAGTAAAAATAACGTAATTTAATGACCGATGCAGCTTTATTGAATTCATTGTCTTACGGGTCTCCTATTATATTTCTCTATAGTAGCTCACCTTCATGTTTGTGTATGTTTCTCCCGCCTACTTCCTAAGTTCCGGAGAAAGACATGGGTTATATAAGAGACCTGATCCATTATTTTCGAGGATGGAAATGATTGTCTTATTCTATACCTGCGTATTTCTCTGTGGGCTGGCGATTGGGTGCCTGATAGGCGGGGGCAGGGGATCTAACTGTTGTCTGTCCAGCGCTGTGATTCCCCTTGGTTTGAGTACTGACAATTCTGCCAGCGCTAGCCTCACCTATCTGGTTTGTGAGTATCACGTACAACTCGAGGCAAAATTTGTATCGTTACATTGTTGTGTAATGTTCTGTGCGTCTACTGTGGGAAATCAGGGTATTTACCCGACCACATATAGTAGCGCACCTTCATGTTTGTGTATGTATGTTTCTCCTGCCTACTTCCTAAGTTCCGGAGAAAGACATGGGTTATATAAGAGACCTGATCCATTCTTTTCGAGGATGGAAATGATTGTCTTATTCTATACCTGCGTATTTCTCTGTGGGCTGGCGATTGGGTGCCTGAGAGGCGGGGGCAGGGGATCTAACTGTTGTCTGTCCAGCGCTGTGATTCCCCTTGGTTTGTATATTATGTGTGTGTGTGTGTGTGTGTGTGTGTGTGTGTGTGTGTGTGTGTGTGTGTGTGCCATGGTAGGAATCCCCGTGGGGTTATAAATGTACATACCAGTACGTGTGTGCCTTTATATAAATATCAAAACTGTGTCAACATTTACGAAAAAAACCGATACAATCCGTCGACATCCCGAACGACATGTAAGTTTGCAGGATTCGCTTTTATCCGAGGCAATGTTTCACCACGTCACAGATGTGATCCAGTTCTGACATGGCCTGCTGAAGCTCTTTCTTGAATCTTACGCGGATCGAGGGCCAAGTATCGATGTTGGCAAAGATGGTGTTTTCGTCAAGCATCAGTCTGGAATGGTCTTGCTTAATGAACCAGTGTTCTACTTCTCCGTCTTCGCAGCTGTAGATCAGCACAATATCATCACTGTCACAAATCAGCCGTTTTCCCCGTTTTTCCAAAACAATTTTTCTGAAATGTCTGTTCCTCGACTTGTCTCTAAGTCGCCTTTGTAGTGATGGGTCAGTCATTTTGCCGAGATACTCTTTCACTTGTTGTGGATCGTACTTGCAATAAAAAGTCTCTTCAACACGCACAGTTTCATGTTGACAGTCTACTACAACACTTTCGCTTTGCACGTTTTCAGCATCTTAGTCAATGCGTGTTGTTTGACCAACATCCTGGCTGGACTGCTCAGCTGATGGCGCACGCACTGTGAATGGATCAACATCACAAGCAATGCGTGCCGCACGTGGTGTACACGGTGTGCTGTCTCTGTGTTGGTCTAATGTCATTGTTGGCGTTTTAATTTCTGGTGTTGGCAGGAATAATGGGCATGGAGATGGATCAGTGTCACTTGCCTTGCCAATTTCCTTGCTTTGTTTACTGGCCTCCGCTCTCTGTCGGTCCCTGTTGAAGTGTGAAGGGGGTTTCCGTCGGTAGGTACCCTGTCTCGTGCTCGAGTCGGACGGGGGTGAACCGGTTAAAGGTCCGGGTTCAGCAATTAGTCAGTAGAGGACATCGAAAAAAAAATTTCAAAGTCCCTACCTGACACAGAAAGTGCAACCCTGATAGGGCCCCGTGTGATAGGATCCCCGAGCACGCACGTTACTATAGCTGCTGTAGAGTGTCAGACGTCCTTGACGGCTGTCACAGTTCACGAAAACAGGTATACACCATCCAGCTGCCTAAGGTCACTTCCAGTTGCATCTGTCCGTGCGCGGTAACATCCAATTCCCGTGCAACTACGACTGAAAAATATCCAACTTTCATTTTGCCGCACTGGTGAAGCCTGCACCGAGCCGCGACGTCCAGAGCGTCCAAAAAAGGTCCAGCGAATGGTGGCGGTAAGTCCAACATGATATGGTGTGGTCTTTTCACTTTTTGTGGTACAAATATTACTTTTGTTGGTAAGTATATTTCCAACAACAACAAACACCTATGCGCGTGTAGCTGACGTCGTGTTTACAAAGGGAAGGTACTCGTAAATATGTATTATCAGGGGACACCACTCTAATGACCACTTCCTTGTCAACAACAAGAAGCCCTAGCGATCGTAATGTTATGTGTGTTCTGGTGTACAGGACACTAATTTCGGGGGAAATGATGATTGAGGAAATAACAGCAGACGACAGTGGTGAGAAGTAGGCAGAATACATCGATGAACAAGACGAAGAATAGATTGGAAATCTTAGCCTCACTGTTCGTCTCTTCTGTAGTTACTATATATACGTCACTATAGTAACAGCCTGAAACTTTGTTTTTAAATTTCTCTCCTTTATAAATAAGTGTAATAGTTTCTGGGCAATTTTCTATTACACATATTTGTGTTATATACATAATGAAATATGCGATATATTCTGAGCTCTGGTCTGATGTACATTTAGAAGTTTCCACTTTTAGTTGCGATTTGTTTTGGGGGTTCGTGGTGGTTGTCAAGTTTTTGTGTAAATATCTTCAGAACGCCACGCCATTTTCTAGTACAAGACCCGTGTGTGCATTACATAACTATACAAATACCAGTCATTTGATTCTTTTTCAGTGCCACACCAAATGAGCTCACAGAGCAGCAAGCAGCTAATGTGTTATTTCTGTGGATACATTTGTGAAGCTAGTACAAAGTGAAGGTGCATCAGTAATGGAACAACGCCCAATCTCATCACAATACATAACAGATAATCGCAGTGGCAAGGTAAGTTGTGAACCTAAAATGTGTGTGTGTGTGTGTGTGTGTGTGTGTGTGTGTGTGTGTGTGTGTGTGTGTGTGTGTGTGTGTGTGTGTGTGTGTGTATGCTTGGGACAAAATGTACAGCTGGCTTATATTTAGAACAAAATATACAGCTGTCTGAATAGAATTAAATATACAGCTGTCTGAATAAAAAACAAAATATACCTGCAGTTGTCTGAACACAGACAAAATGTTCAGCTGTCTGAATGAAAACAAATGTACAGCTGCTCGCTGTATGAAAACAACATCAGCAATTGTCTGGATGAGAATATAATCAACAGGTCTAGGTAAGGATAAAATAATTATACCACTATAATCAACCTAAAATATATTTGTTCACAAAATAACAGCACATTTCAGTGTGATGAAATAGAGCAATACATGTATGTGCATAATTCATTATGAAACTCACAATCAGGTATATAAGTGGTCTATTGTAAGTTGGCTTGCCACTGATACAATGTATTTCTCATATTTTCCTGAAACCACAAGCTTATGAACAGGAGAAATATGAGTGACAAAAACTTATAATATCATTCTTGTATACCAAAATATTTTATTGCTAGTTTTTCTGTGAATCATGTAAATACATGTATGTATATATTGCTCCATATCATAACACTCAAATGTGCTGCTATTTTGTGACTAAGCCATTTTTAGAAAGCCACACGTACATGCGTATGTGCACACTAATTTTCTGTATTTATTTCTTTTTCAACAGGTTTTGTCCATCCATGACTGTGTTTATGGTTTGTTTCTAGACAGCAGGGCTGTCACAAGGTCAGGTGACTTGAAACTGGTGAATGCACAGCATGGCATCGAGTTTCTGAAGACAGCAAGACCTGTCCGATAATTTGTCACCGACAGAGTTCTACTGTAATCTCCTGCTACTTTCAGGTAATTATCAGTTTGGTGGCATTTGATTTTGAAGTATGGTACAGGCCGTGCGCTTGCACAAAATCATTTTTGTTTGTAAAAGTGTTATCACATCACACATAAAGTAGCTTATAGTGTCCTGGAAATATTGCTGTCACAACACTAAGTTATGATTTACATATGACTGCTACCTCCACACTGTAAGTATATTTACAAGTTGACAGTAAACATTATTATCATGGTGCCATGGTGGTTTTTCTCCCAAGTCTTCATAACAGCTAGTGCTAGCTACCGGTCAGTTTGCCACTATGTAATGCATGTATCTTTTTTCCAGTATGAAATAGATTTGTATATTATTACTGACTTGATCGCAGCCACTGAAACATCTGGATCATTACTTTGATGTGTGGCACAAAGGCAAGCGAATTGCATAAAAGGTTTGAGTTGAGCTGTGTGTTTACATGGAAGATTATATCCTTGAGTGTATGCAGAACAAAAACACACGAAACTGTCCTGTCATCGAAATAACCTACTCAGTATAAACTGCTGCTGGTACATTTTCACTTTTGTGCTTTTTTTACTTTCAGGTTTTGCTTTATCTATTATATTGGCCATCTGTTTTCAGTTTCTTTGCTGCTGCCAAAGGCTAAACACCACTTGAAACAAGGGATAAAGCCTGTTATCAACCATCACCACACATTACGAGTGTCCTTGCCAGGCATGATCAAGGTATCATGTCTTATTTATGCACTTATTTTGACTTAGAGTTTAGATATGTTTCAGTCTCATCATTGAGTGTTTTGAGTGTTAGTCAAGGGGATGTATCTATGTGGCTGAAAATGAAATGGCCCCCCAAAAAACTTTCATTGGCTACAAAGGCTACACAATGCGCAACAGGCTTACCATCCTTGACTTCAACCACCAAGTATGCAAGCAGTATACCAAGATTAGCAACAGGCACTCTGTGGCATACCAGGTAGCACAGCAGAAATATGCATAGTACATGTATGTTACACACTTGTGCAATTTATGGTACAAGTGCAGTATTGTACATGTCATTTTCAGTATCATTACAGTACATGTATTTGTAGAAATATACTATTTAGGATTGTGACACTGACCATGAAAACTAATTCTTTCTTATGGCAAGTCAGGTGCAGAATTCCTGTTCATGTGCACTGTTTACAGTATGTAGTTATAACAAGGATGAAAAATGAAAGCAGACATGTATGCAATTTATGAAGAAGAATGTCCAAATGTATTGAAAACAAAAAATGTCCAACATTTTGCTTTTACATTCAACTTTAATACTTTCTTGTATAGAGAGTACAAAGTGCACAATATGGAGTATATACCCAGCACGCACAGTATCTTGGGCAAATATTGGTCCATTGCTGGATAATGGCCGATATATTGGGCCAGTATGCGAGAGCTTAGCGCCATGCTGAAACCAACACGCGCGCCGGTATCGCGTGAGCCCGCGCGCGCGCCGGTATAATCAATCTTGGTGCCAAGCTGGAACAATCACGCGAGCCGCCGGAGGCTGTACCGCGCCCGCGCGCTGCTTCGACTGCAAATGTTGGCACACGATAGGCGAGCCAGTCTGGCCCAATTCGCAACATTGACAGATGAAATTTTAAATCTAGCCGACATTTATCTTGAAAATAAATATACAACGGCAATCTTTTACCATAGTTTGGGCACGCCGTGACTTTTTTTTTTGTTTAAATAATTTTTTTTATATAACATTTATTCGCCACATTCTATGTTTTGTCAGACACTGCATTGCATGCCGGTATCGATAGCACCTGCTGCGATTATTTCCGCCAAATTTGACTGCAGATCAAGGCTACAAATTCCATTGCCAGACCAAGTTCCAGCTTTCTTTCTTCTATATTTCTTTCGCTGACGCCACGTGCACTTGCTGATTAAGGTATACGTACGTGTATAGTACGATTTTAAACTTCTCCTTGAGAAAATATGGATTTTAAAGATGAGTCGTACTGGTCGAAGAGGAGAAAAATCAGGAATTCCCACTACAAGATCGTGCAGAGCTGGAGAACCTCAACACAGTCCTAGACAACGCGCGGCGACCAGGAACAACATGGTAATTATACATTTGAAATCTGAATATTGTTTGCATTTTCTTGTTTTGTGGTGTGCTGCTTGGGTTGATCAATTTAGTTATGTAGCTGGAGGTTTAAAAACTAATATTTTATTATAATTTACATGCAGTTTTGTGTTTCGTTTTATGCTTTCTGCTCTATGCAGGAAAACTACAGAGAAAGGTAAATTTTGATTGTGATTCTTTTGGACAAATTTTATTTGTAAAAACCGTTTTATTTTTTTTTCTGTGTGTGTTTGCAGATTCTGTACTTATCCCATTGGAGGCTTGGACTTTAAAGATTGTGTACGGAGGACAATGCCCTTTTTGATGAGGACAAGTCAGTGTCTGGATATATTGTACAACCTCACTGAAAAAAGGGGAATGAAGCCTTCAGCAGACTGTGTAACTTGCACAACGCAATGATTGGTAAATTATAATTAAGTAATTAATGCTCTGTTTTATTATTAAATTAATTAAAACAAGATGGGATAAAACATAACCCACAAAGTCCCTTCTATATGAGTGCTGTCCTCGCTTTTGTCTTTGATCTGATTCTGATGTTGAATTATCTATTGAAAAAGTCTTACAGATTTGCCAATGCGTCAGTGAGTTCTATAATGCCTCAGTGCGCGAGCATGACTTGGCCCTGGTAGCTGGACTCACAATCCAGGGGAAAAAAACGGATTTGTTCAATAGCATGTCCGTTGAAAGGTCCTGGTAAATCAAAGTGGCACAGTTGGAGTGCGCCTGAGTTGATCAGTGTTCAGGTCGTACTCCATAGGCAATAGATTTCCCTGTCCCCCATAACCCGCCCGTCAGGGCCGTCCATGATCACCTCGGTGCTGTGGACGTTAAACCCGAACTAACCAACCAACCATGACTTGTGACCCAGTTTCTCGGCTGGCCTGGAACAAACTAAGTGGCCAAACTGAAACAGCCGCGTGACGCGTATGTCAAGACATACGCGCCACGCGGCTGTTTCAGTTTGGCCACTTAGTTTGTTCCAGGCCAGCCGAGAAACTGGGTCACAAGTCGTGCTCGCACACTGAGGCAGCGAGTCTCTCAGCTGTCAGGCTAGCTGATGAGCGGGCTTCCTGCAAGGCGCAGTACAGCAGGAAAAATGACTACCTTTTGTTTTCATGACTTTCTTATTTACCGTTCTAGTGTGTGATGCAAAACTTTGTGAGATCTGTTTTTTTCTCTTTATTTCCACCTTATCCTGCTGGCTACTGGTTCGTCACAACTATAGTGTGTTTGGTGTCAGTGTGTTGGGCAGAATGTCCGCTTTTAAACAAACAAAGCTTTACTCACAAACCAGATAGGTGAGGCTAGCGCTGGCAGAATTGTATAACAAACCAAGGGGAATTACTCAGCGCTGGACAGAACAGTTAGATCCCCTGCCCCCGCCTATCAGGCACCCATTCGCCAGCCCACAGAGAAATACGCAGGTATAGAACAAGACGATCATCTACATCCCTACCCCGCCTATCAGGCACCCATTCGCCAGCCCACAGAGAAATACGCAGGTATAGAACAAGACGATCATCTACATCCCTTATAGAACAAGACGATCATCTACATCCCTTAGGGATGTAGATGATCGTCTTGTTCTATACCTGCGTATTTCTCTGTGGGCTGGCGAATGGGTGCCTGATAGGCGGGGGCAGGGGATCTAACTGTTCTGTCCAGCGCTGAGTAATTCCCCTTGGTTTGTTAAACAAAGCTTTGCATCACACACTTGAACGGTACATAAGAAATTCATGAAAAACAAAATGTAGTCATTTTCCCTGCTGTACTGCGCCTGGAACAAACTAAGTGGCCACTTCTAGCGCTGGGCCAAACAGCCGAGGTGATTGATTTGTCAAACATCATTTGTCATGACGCAAGTTTTAGTTTTTACGTATTCATTTAGTTTTACATGATATGAGTTTCACTTCATAGGCTTGAGAAAATTGTGTCAAAACTAGAACTCCATAGTACAATTTCAGTCTTGCTATAATTTGTGTGAAAGCAGGTTGACACTGGTCACCTGCATCCACTTCTTAAAGCGCGTCGATGTGTGTGTGCGTGCATGCACGCGCGCTCCAAACATCTCCAAGAGGCGCCTGGAGTGCGCATGAGGATCTATTCCTCCTGGAGATGCGCGCATGTTTGTGTGAGAGAGAGGGCCACTCGTGCAAGAGAGAATGCCGTCATATTTTAGAGCTCATTCAGATGTTGGAGCCTGCACTGCAGGGAGTTAGCACTTTATAAATTTAATTATTATTATATTTAGAGTATTAGGTCAGTATCTCCATAGTGACGGAGTTGCCTCTTTTACGTCACCGCCGGTCTGACTTTAGAAGTAAAGTTTTTTTTAGTGTTTTAATGCTTTTCTGAAAAGAATTAATTTTTACTAAAGAAGTTGAAAGGATGAAAAGCTGGCTAACGAACTTATCCAATGTCTTTCTCCAAACTAGCTATAGGTTCAAGTAATTATGACAAAAATTACGGTCTCTAATCTGGGTCAACCGACTTCCTATAAACGGTTGTTTATGTCTTCAATGTGTCATTCAATATGCTCGGATGTTGTCTTAGCCGCCACCCACTTAAGAAAGTATTTCACCAAGACCAAGTTTTAAATTCAAGCTTGTGTGTACAGAAATATCAAAGATAAGAACTCTTGTTTACATACATATGCACGCATACATTCGCACATACGGCGCTTCACGCCAAATGTACGTTCAGCAGCGAAGTTAGTGTAACTAGACATGACGTAATTTTTATCTTGTTGCTTCAATTAGAGGTTTAGCCTGCTTGCCTTGACATGGACATGCTATTAAATTCGCCCCACTGCGACCTTTCCTAAAAGCTCCTTTCTATAAATAGAAGGGACTTAAAAGACTTAAAAGAAAACTGAAGTCCAAAATGGGATCAAACCATTCAAGTGACTGCATGGATATTGCAAAACTGGCAGAAGTGAGTCTTTGTTTTGGGTCATCTGGGTTTTTAGTTTTAGCCATTGCCCGTCATGAAACATGCATCAATTGGTATTTCTCTGAGACTAAGCAAGCCACAGTCTTCTGTAAATGTTCAGACTTGGCCCAAGGGTACTTTCCACAGTATAAACACCAATTTCAGTGACCTCTCTTAAAGTCAACTCTACAGGATTCAGTAATCAGACATGCATTTTATTTTCAGATGGTGTGAGAAGGTGCCATGGTAGTGCAACAGACATAGGCCACGTTTTAACTAAATGGCTTACTCAGTTACTGGATCAATTGATCGCGATGGGAATAAGCAGAGGTGGGAGGCGGCAAAGCGAGCACACACAGACTGACAGTGAATTAGTACAGTTTTAGTTTCTCTGCAAGCTGCTAAACCCTCTGGCTATCAGTACTGCCTGACATTGTGATGATTCCTGCAGGACACAGACTGACAGTGATTAGTATAGTTTTAGTTTCTCTGCAAGCTGCTAAACCCTCTGGCTATCAGTACTGCCTGGCATTGTGATGATTCCTGCAGGACACAGACTGACAGTGATTAGTATAGTTTTAGTTTCTCTGCAAGCTGCTATAACCCTCTGGCTATCAGTACTGCCTGGCATTGTGATGATTCCTGCAGGACACAGACTGACAGTGATTAGTATAGTTTTAGTTTCTCTGCAAGCTGCTAAACCCTCTGGCTATCAGTACTGCCTGGCATTGTGATGATTCCTGCAGGACACAGACTGACAGTGATTAGTATAGTTTTAGTTTCTCTGCAAGCTGCTAAACCCTCTGGCTATCAGTACTGCCTGGCATTGTGATGATTCCTGCAGGACACAGACTGACAGTGATTAGTATAGTTTTATTTTAGTTTGCAAGCTGCTTAACCCTCTGGCTATCAGTACTGCCTGACATTGTGATGATTCCTGCAGGAATCATTGCGACTTATAGTGCAATACAGACAGCCAAAGGGTTAATCATACCTGTTGTCATCAGATTTATCATATTAAGTAGAAACTAGAATGTAGTGCATGTTTTGTGATTTTGTTAAAACTACAATTTCTTTTGTTATGAAACGTTATAAAATATATGTTGTGTAATGGTTATATATCAATATGGTATAGATCTGTCATTTCTGTCTACCATCTTAGAATTTTTAATTAACTTTTTTTCCGGTCAAAGCAACATCAACTTCAAACATTGGACATTAATTTCAACTAAACTGTCCATGACAGAAGAAAATTAAACTAATTTTGATTGCAATATTAAGTTTCATTCTGATTCAAATATTCAGTTTGCTACACTGTTAAGTCAGTCGGGCCAAGATGCTTGTAAACATATTGTTTATTTTTACAAGTATAGTTTGCCTGATCACTTAAGCTTGCCTCATGTTTTTTTGTTGTTGCACATAACATTTTAATAAGACATACATGTTTTGTAACCATCTGTTGCAGAAGTGTTTATGTTTGAAAAGTGATGGCAGCTACTGGCTAGTTTAGGGCTTTCAAGCAATGTAGAGCAAACCTGCTTTTAGTTGCAAGTTATTAAAATGCTAACTGGCTGCATGCATGAACTTTTACTCCTCCCCCCCCCCTCCTCCCCATTACACTTAAGGTTTTATTTGATACTATTTTTAACCCATTCAATCCAGAGGCTGATTTTGTCAGATTTGCTTGAAGGCTACATTACAAATTTTGCGACAGATTAACCATTTTAGTTTATGGGTAGTGCCAGAATAGCTTGGTGTCTCAGGTGCCAAGCTATTCTGGCACTACCCTTGAATTATCATAGTCAAATTAATTTCAAGCATGTGTGTATACTATTAGGATGAAAAGGGTTAATAAGGACAATTCATATGAGATTCTCTTCTTTCTTTTCATAACCAATGTTGTTTGTGCCAAATCCTGTATGTTTAGGAAGAAATTTAGTCTCCAATCGAATTATGTCAGTATATTCTGTTAATCTGTATGAAAGTTATTTATGGGAGCAGGTAAAAAAATGTGCTGTGTACAAAATCTGTTATGTTTACAGATCCTATTGCCAGTACCTGAACATCTGTGTGTATGTACATTCAGAGATGGTTTTTGTATGTCATGTATCAGAACAATTGTTTTCTTAATTCAATAATTGTGGGCTTTTTTTTTTTTTTTTTACATTTTGTGTATTGTTACAGACAGGTTTCTTTTTTGTGTGAGGGGGGGGGGGGATGTAATTAATCCATTGAATCCTGCCTGAGGGTGATTTTTTTTTAAAACTTCAGATTGCCCTGTGAAAGGTATGTTATGGGTAAGGATATATATAGATCAACCATTTTAGTTCAAGGGTGGTGACAGAGCTGTGCACCAAGCTGTTCTGGTACTATTCTTGAGATATCATGGTCAAATTATTTCAGGCAGTAATGTATCAGGATGGAAAGGGTTAAATGAGATAATCATTGTCCTTCATTTCGGTATAGTTAGTGTTTTCTTTTCATAAAACTGAAAATCAGATTAAACTTGTGCATCACTGTGAATCTGAGTTCAGGTCTTTCTTTTTAAGTTGTGTTTTGAGTTACATATTTTGATGAACGTTTGATTTGATAACTATCAGATTAATATATATATGTTTGCATGATGGTCTTTTTCCTCAGAAAAAAAGCTGGATTAAATTACCAATATCCAAATCTGGGACACTACTATTCATGTTGGAAAAAGGTTGGCAGAATATTTGCTACATGTTGGCACCAGAATGGATTAAGCATGGCACTATATTGGCAGCCAATATTCACCATCCTGGCCCTAGGATGGATCCATCTTGGCACTATATTGGCAGCCAATATTCACCATCCTGGCCCTAGGATGGATCCATCTTGGCACTATATTGGCAGCCAATATTCACCATACTGGTTCTAGGATGGATCCAGCTTGGCACTATATTGGTAGCCAACATTCACCCGATACTGGGCCAACAATGGATCCAGCTTGGCAGCCAACATTTACCCGATATTGGGCCAACAATGGGCCATTTTGCGCTTCCAATATTGGACCAGTATTGCCACCCATATATCGGCCCAATATCTGAGCCAATATTGGGCCAATATTGGACCTATATTGGTGTGCTGGCTGGGTATTACATGCATGTGTCCATTTATTCATGTCCCAACTACTTGTACAAACAGATGTAAACAATCTCCATGACAGAAAGTAAATTTTAAAAGTTAATGAAAATGTTCTCTTCATTCTGTTTTTTCTCATCAAGGAATGTGCTCCGTGGCCTTGTATCCCCAATGCCTCACTGATGAGAAGCTCTCCAGTTTGTTACATTACCTACGCAGTACAGATGACAAGATTGAGCGACGAGTGGATGTGGTTTTTCAGCAGAAGTAAAGACTTGGAGGTTGGTTTCACACACATACACAACCAGATAGTGCCCTCAGGTAGTTTAGATTGGGGCTTAGAAACTGCCATCTGATTATGGCCACCTGACAAGAGCAACACTGTTTGCTGTTGCCAAGCCCCATATGGCTCTCATGCCACAACTGAAAAAAATCTGTATGTAGAGTGTTGGTGATGTTTGATTGCTATTATAATGTGGGAATTTTATTTGCAAATGTGATGCTATAATTTTTGACGCTGCAAAATTTGACTTCGGTCTGCTTCTTACAAATATCTAGAAAAGTTGGTTCTTCTGTTAACTCGATCAGCTGGATCAAATTCAGTAGTTCTTGTTGTCCATTATTATTAGATGATTCCCACACAAACAGTAGGCCGGATTGTCTTCACTGGTCACGCGCTGATAAGGTGTCGCCTCTACTCACACATTCGATATGGTCACCAGGGGCTGCTCATCGGTTGAGTGCATCTTTAGTCTCCCCCAGGGAAAAGTTGGTTATGTTGGCCTGAAAACATATTCATATAATATCATGTTACCAAGCAGCATTGCAAAGCTACAATGTCTTTTATTATTAGAACAAAACTGTATAAATCGTTTGACCATCACCGAGACAAAGAAATTGTTTGTAAAAGTTATTTTGCAAATCTGTCTTGTATGGAGTTTATTGATTACACTGGCTGTGATTGATTCATTACGGTTGGTTTCATGTTGAGTAGATTATACTGGCTGATACCCGGTAGCCAAGTAAACTCATCTAGAACAGTGTTTGCAGTACATCTTCACATGTACTAACTGACCTTTGTTCTTGTCTTGCAGCTGCCTGCTGAGAGCAAGTTGGGGCACACTGCACTGCATCAGGCTGTTTGCTGTTCCAAAGTTTCTGTGTGACATTGCTGCTAACGCCCCTGCAGTTTGGTGACATGTTTGACACTGGCCAGTCTGTTGTCTCTTCACTGGTTGGACCTGTCCATGAAGGCTGTCTGTCTGCTGTGGAATCATGGCAATATTAGCATTTTGGTGGATAGCAAAATTTAGCATATGATGATAGAACTATATTGCCATATGTAACATTACATTAGGAAATCGTTGCGGTATATATATATATATATATATATATATATATATATATATATATATATATATATATATATATATATATATATATATATATATATGTATATATATGTATATATATATATATATATATATATATATATATATATATATATATATATATATATATATATATATATATATATCTCTTGGCTTGACTTCGCGAACGAAGATTCTATAGGGCTTGCCCACGTCGTCTGCAGGCATTTTCGTGGCTGCGGAGGCCAATCCGGGACAGGCAGGTTCGACCGCAGTGGCTGCAGGGGAAGGTCTGGTCAGGGTTCTGAGTTACGGCAACTCGGTTTTTTCTCCTGAGCCGTTTGTCCTTAAGGTTAGCTCTGCGAGAGTCCTCAAAGGAGACGGCTGCCTTGTAGATGGTGGAGCGCCAGGTGTCACGGTCCGCAGCAAGCGAAGACCACTGGCGGTGGTCGATTTGGCAAGCACTAAGTGACTTCTTGAGACCGTCTTTGTATCTCTTCTTTGGTGCCCCTCTGTCACGGTGTCCAGTAGCAAGCTCGCCGAACAGAGTGATCTTGGGTAGGCGATGATCCTCCATCCTGGAGACGTGCCCCGCCCAGCGAAGCTGTGTCCGCAGCAACAAAGCCTCGATGCTCATAGTTTCTGCCTGTTCAAGGACCTCGACGTTGGTGACATGGTCACTCCAGTGAATGCCCAGGATGGTACGCAGGCAGCGCTGGTGAAAGCGTTCGAGGAGTCGTAGTTGGTTGCGGTAGAGGGCCCAGGACTCGGAACCGTACAGCAGGGTGGTGAGGACGACAGCTCTGTACACACTGATCTTGGTGCCCGTTTTCAGCTGTTGATTGTGCCACACCCGCTTGAAAAGTCGCCCAAAAGCGCTGTTCGCTTTTGCCAGCCTGCTGTCAAGCTCCTTGTCCAGCTTGGCATCTGACGTGATGATGCAGCCAAGGTAGGTAAACTGGTGTACTGACTTCAGTTCAGACTCGCCGATGGTGATGTGGGGAGGGCGATGCTCTACCTTGGGTGCCGGCTGATGTAGTACCTCTGTCTTTTTCAGACTGACCTCGAGTCCAAAGAGCTGGGCAGCATCTGCAAAGCAGGATGTGATGCGCTGCAAGGCTCTATCTGTGTGTGCAACAAGGGCAGCGTCATCAGCAAAGAGCAGCTCACGAATCAGTTGGTCTAGGGTTTTCGTGTGGGCCTGCAGTCGTCTGAGGTTGAACAGGCTGCCATCGAGACGATACCTGATGTACACTGCATCGTCATCGTCGAGGTCTACTGTGGCCTGCTTCAACATCATGCTAAAGAAGATGGTGAAGAGGGTTGGTGCCAGCACGCAGCCCTGTTTCACGCCGTTGATAATGGGGAATGGTTCTGAGAGGTTACTGTTGAGTCTAACCTGGCCTTGCTGGTCCTCGTGGAGCTGGACGATCATGCTTAGGAACTTTGGGGGACAGCCAAGTCGCTCCAGGATCTGCCACATGCCTTGCCTGCTCACAGTGTCGAATGCTTTTGTTAGGTCGACAAACGTTACGTACAGCCCTTTGTTCTGCTCGCGGCACTTCTCCTGAAGCTGTCTCAGCACAAAGACCATGTCGGTGGTACTCCTGTTGGCTCTGAAGCCACACTGGCCCTCTGGGAGGTGGTCTTCAGCGATGGCAGGTACCAGCCGATTCAGGAGCAGCCTTGCGAGAATTTTCCCGGCAATGGACAGCAGGGTAATTCCACGATAATTAGAGCATTCAGATTTCTCTCCTTTGTTCTTGTATAGGGTGATGATGACTGCATCACGGAGATCCTTTGGTAGTGTTCCTTTCTCCCAGCAGCAGAGAAAGAGGTCATGGAGCTTGTTGTGCAGTGCTGGGCCTCCATGTTTCCAGATCTCTGGCGGGATTCCGTCAATGCCTGCTGCTTTGCCACTCTTGAGCTGGTGGATAGCTGTGTGGGTCTCTTCGGCGGTGGGCGGTTCGTCCAATTCAACCTTTAGTGGGAGCTGTGGGATTTGGAGGATGACTGTTTCTTGAACAGTGCGCTCAGCGCCGAAGAGGTCCTGAAAGTATTCTGACCAGCGGTTCAAGATGGAGGTATTATCTGTGAGGAGTGCCTGTCCATCGGCGCTTCGCAGGGGACTTTGTACCAGGTGCCTAGGGCCATACACTGCTTTCAGTGCTTCATAGAAGCCCCTGTAGTCACCGTTGTCAGCGCAAAGCTGGGTCCTCTGTGCTAGTCTCGACCACCACTCGTTCTGGAGCTCTCTAAGCTTGAGCTGGAGACTGCTGCAGATGAGGCGAAAGGCAGATTTCTTCACAGGGCAGGAAGGCTGGGCTAGGTGGGCCTGGTGGGCGGCTCTTTTGTTTGCTAGAAGTTCCTGGATCTCCACGTCGTTTTCGTCAAACCAGTCTTTGTTCCTCTTTCTAACAAAGCCCAAGACTTCCACAGAAGATTTTACAATAGCAGTTTTCAGTTGCTCCCAGAGTGTTTCAGGGGAGGAGTCTGCTGGATCAACTGTGTCTTTGAGCATGCGCTGTAAATCTGTCTGAAGGGCAGCTTTCTTGTCATCACGCTGAAGGCTGGCGACATCAAGCTTTTTCTTGAGGGGGCCTCTTTTCTTGGGTTTCAGCTTGAGGTGGAGCCTGAGTTTGCAGCGGACAAGGCGGTGGTCAGTGTGGCACTCTGCACTGGGCATCACTCTGGTGAGGAGGACGTCACTGCGGTCCCTCTGACGCACAAGGACATAGTCGATAAGGTGCCAGTGCTTGGAGCGAGGATGCATCCAGGTGGTCTTTCGACTGTCCTTTTGCTGGAAAGTAGTGTTGGTGATGACAAGTTGCTGTTCTGCACAGAACTCCAACAGCAGGCGGCCATTGTCATTGCAGTTCCCAACGCCATGCTTGCCGAGGACTCCTTTCCAGGCTTCAGAGTCTTGGCCCACTCTGGCGTTGAAGTCGCCAAGGATGATGACTTTGTCGTCTGCGGGGGTGCTCTGCAGGAGGCTGCGCAGGTCAGAGTAGAACTTGTCTTTTTCTGCAGGCTCTGCCAGGAGGGTTGGGGAGTACACACTGAGAAGGGTGACGTATTGCTGGTGTCTCAGTGGGAGGCGCATGGACATGATGCGGTCGGAGTGACCCATTGGTAGGTTTTCCAACTTATTCGCAATGGGGGTCTTGACCATGAAGCCCACGCCTGAGAGCCGTCTTTCTGATGCAGGCCTGCCTGACCAGTAGAGGGTGTAGCCAGCGCCAAGTTCTTGGAGGCTGCCTTCCTCCGGGAGGCGTACTTCGCTGAGCGCGGCGATGTCGATGTTTAACCTCCGCAATTCATGGGCAATAAGGGCGGAGCGACGTTCAGGGCGTCCGCTGTCTGCTGTGTCGAGCATGGTTCGGATGTTCCAGCATGCTACGTTGAGTCCGGTCGTGGTCGTCATGAAAGTGGATCCATTGTTTTTTCTTGTTTTCTGACCGCAGGAGAAGATGCCCGTTGACCGCGGCTAGCCAACTGGGGTTACGAGGGGATGAGCTTTGGTTAGGCCACCTTTTCTAGGCCCCTCTCCGTGTGGAGCAAGCAGTGCTGTCCCTAGAGAAGGCTGCTTGGTCGTTCAGGGTGTGCCGAGTGACGTTGTCATCCCCAGGTCAACATCAGGCGACCAATATCCTGAACCGCCTGCATGCAGGTTTGAGACTGCGGCTTCCAGTGACATCTTTCACCTGCCGTTTCGCCCCTTGCCCATCGCTACAGGACTTGGAAAGGTCGTTGTCATGGTCCGTGGGCGTTTCCTAAAGCCTGCGCGGTGGAGCTTTTTGGTGGAGTGCAGTGTGCGCAGTACTGGCCCCACCCTTTAAACCCTTGGTTCGTCTGCCATGGCCTAGCACGCTAGGACGGTGGCATCGAGGTCCTCGGGTCGTAGGTTTTATATCAGACTGTCCTTGTCCTAGTCTCTGGCTCAAAAACCTTCCCCGGAGACACGGGGGCTTTGATGTCAGGGTTTTCCTCCCTTAGCCTTTCCGCAGCCAAGCGGCCAGTCCTGCAAATATATATATATATATATATATATATGCCTGCATGTGTACCCGCCCCCTCCAGCCCCCCCCCCACAGTGACCAAGTTTGAATGACAGCATCATAAGCAAAATATACCATGCATATAATTCAATGACATCACTGAAATTGTTTCTTTATAATTAAAATGGTTGTCTCTGTTCTGTTTGTGTTTTTGCCTCATGTATTATTACAGTTATATATGGTGCAGGAAGTAAAAGTGCACATGTATGTTGTTCTGTAGAGAAGAACCCTATGAGGAAAGAACGTCGCTTAGAAATGACAGTTACAACACAATTTATTACTAGATAATATGAATAAAATTGTGTTGTAGCTGTCTTTTCTAAGCGTCTTTCTTTTTTTCGTTGAGTTCGTCTCTGCATTACACACGCTTCGCAGTCACCATTTTGATCTGGACTATGTGGTTCTGTAGGGTACATAGACTACTTGGTCTTGTTGAGGATAGACATACTCATTTCAAAAAAAAAACCAGCTGTATTTTTAGGAATTATGACAATCATGGTAATTGTGTTTTATTTATGTGAAGTATACACTTATTGATGTAAACCTGCCTGTCCCGGATTGGCCTCCGCAGCCACAAAAATGCCTGCAGACGACGTGGGCAAGCCCTATAGAATCTTCGTTCGTGAAGTCAAGCCAAGAGACACTTATTGATGTACTTGACGATTTTGGTAAACTCATAAGAGAAGCCTCACAATGAAAGGCATTTTTAACAGTTTCACTCAGTACAGATATAAACAAATAAACCATACGTTGAAGTGTATTTGAAAACAATGTTTTTGTCACAAAATGAAGATCAAGTGAGATATACCTCTTGCTGTTGTGAACTGATATATTTCCTTGATATTTATTTTTGCGGGTTGAGTCATTTCAGTTTTCTGATAGAGAACATTGCTATATGGAGTAATCAGAAATAAATCCCACATGGTTTGCTGTCAGTGCAAACATAGATAAACTATGAATGAAATATATTGTGGTTAGAATACCAATTACATAATATATATATATATCTGTTTCCTAACATTTATTTCATATCTCATAACCATAGCACGAGGTGAAAGAAACCTAATGCTCCAGCCGAAGGGGTGCATGCCTGCATGATGCCAGCTTGCTTTCATCTGCTTCCTAAAGTCAATCGGGCAGGTGGGGGGGGGGGGGGGGGGAAGAATTCGCACAACCCCCCAAAAATGGAAAAATTAGTAACATTTAAATTAATTTGGGTCGAGGGCATAAACAGACATAATTATATGGTCTTGTCAAAATAATGTATACATTATTGGTATGGCGAAGGCCGGAACCATCTGCTGCGGCCCTGTATCTAATTATTTTGAAACTTGCCTCTCGTTTGCTCGTGCACCCTTTAGCTTGTAGTTGGTGTATCGGTGTTTGCTGTCAGGCACCTGCATGAGGTATGCATTGGGCAGGGTGCATTGCGTGTGCATAGACAGCAGTTGGTCTGGGGAGAAAATATTATCACTGAACTCATCAAGTTTGCAGACGGTAATTATCTTTTGTGATACAAAAAAAAAAAAAAAAAAAAAAAAACAAGATGAGAAGTAAACGACAAAGCAAAATATTACCTAGTGCTTAGATTCTTATAATGGAATCAAATTTTATGTCCGTGTAACACACACGAACAGGCACAATCACATCAATGGGTGACCGTCTTCACTCCTAGAAGCTGATTCAGCTTTTCAAAATCCCGAAAAGCTGAATTTCAGCTGTTTGGTTCAGACAGAACAGGCCTTCAGCCAGCCTGTTCCAAATGCAAAAGTCATACATTCTCATGAGCCCCTGCATCCGCAGGAGCTCATGGGAATGTATATCGCTTGCTGGCCATGGATTTATGGGGCATATTTATGTCCCGTTTACATTCATTTCATATTCTCGCACTGTCACCCATGCACATCACATTGTTGCATGATGACCTGTAAATTATCTCCCAGGCTTTTGTGAAAAATAAAATCGTTTTGAGGTGGGCGTTTGCGCGTTGCTTAGCACGGGAGTGCTGTCCCTTACACAAACATTATCTAGTAGCTTCCCTTCGTAAAAATGGCGACTACCATAAAGACTTGTTGTTTGCAAACGCTTTCGAGGAAACCTTGTTTTGGATAAATGCGAGGACATAAGAAATGAGAAGACCACGATATAGCATGTTCGACGTACCGTCACCATTCCCTGGGCCATTTTTGGACGCTGTGGACGTCGCTCAGTGCTTCCCAGTACCGGCCCAGAAGTGAAAGTTGGATAGTCATCTTTCGTTGTTGTTGCACGAGAATTGTGGGTGTTACCGTGTACGGACAGATGCAACTGGAAGTGACCTTTGGCAGCTGAGTGGCGTATACCTGTTTGCATGAACTGTGACAGCCGTCAAGGACGTCTGACACGCTACAGCAGCTATAGTAACGTGAATGTTCGGGGATCCCATCTGATGAGGCCCTGTCAGGGTTGCACTTCAAGTCAGGTAGGGACTTCGAATTTTTTTTTTCGCTGTCCTCAACTGACTAATTGCTGAACCAGGACCTTTAAGCGTAGCACTATGACAGTGTTTGTCTCCGTTGCCGTCATTTTTCGAGAATCCGAAACAGCTCAGGCGGTTAAAAGTCAGAGCAGGAGAGCGAAGGGAATCGCCAGGTCGTGGGTTCGAATCCCGTCCCGGCCCCGGTAGCTGGACTCACAATCCAGGGGGAAAACGGATTTGTTTAATAGCATGCCCGTTGAAAGGTCCTGGTAAATCAAAGTGGCACAGTTGGAGTGCGCCTGAGTTTATCAGTGTTCAGGTCGTACTCCATAGCCAATAGATTTCCCTGTCCCCCATAACCCGCCCGTTAGGGCCGTCCATGATCACCCCGGTGCTATGGACGTTAAACCCGAACTAACCAACCAACCAACCGTCAATTTTGAAGACGACAACGGTGAAACCTTTAGAAGGGCGTTCAAACTTACTTCCACAGCCAAGGTAGTCCTTCAACCGGCACTTCGACCGACTATTGGCAGCAATCAATTGTCCATACAGAGAGAGAGAGAGAGAGAGAGAGAGAGAGAGAGAGAGAGAGAGAGAGAGAGAGAGAGAGAGACAGACAGACAGACAGACAGACAGAGAGAGAGAGAGAGAGAGACAGAGAGAGACAGAGACAGAGAGAGACAGAGAGAGCAAGAGAGAGAGAGAGAGGGAGAGAGATGATGATGATGATGATGATGAAACGTTTTATTCAGGATAAAAAGTTTTAGGCATAGCAATGCCTATCTTCCAAACTGCCCTGCTACTCTACGCATATAAAAATACAGAAGACGATAAAACATATGTAAGTAAAAAGACCCATTCCCACCCACCACTCAGAGGAAAGTAAATAGAAATATAATATATATATATATATATATATATATATATATATATATATATATATATATATATATATATATATATATATATATATATATATATATATATATATATATATATATACATATACACAGGTATGAACCTGACACGTTAATGCAGCGAGTCGAACTATTACATAATCTCCAGCAATAGTAGAAGAGTATAAGGTAATTGGTTGTCCACTATAACACCTAATAAGTGATGCCTAGTTACTTTGTCTTTGGAATACTAATAATCATGTGGTTATCACTGCACCAGCCTGCTACTTCATCAAGTCTTTGTTGGAGTACCTTATTAGTGGTTGCGATATCTTTATCAGATGTGTGTATGGTCGTGTCATCTGCGAACAGATCGCAGTTTGCGTCTAAATGAGATATGCACAGTGGGAGATCATTAATAAATAGATGAAATAATAGGGGCGCTAGAATAGACCTCTGTGGAACACCGCAAGTTACTAAACCTTCAGAGGAATATTTGTCGTTTAGCAGTACTTTCTGCGTTCTGTCCCTGAGATAGGAAGATATAAAGGAGACAGTATTTGAGTCAATGTGATAGAATGGTAGTTTTTTTAGTAGGATAGAGTGGTTGACAAGATCAAAAGCTTTTTTCAGGTCAAGAAAAATTGTACCTGATACTTTACTGTCATTCCCTCTACCGGGACGGCCTCCCAAAACTTTTGCCCTTCATTACCGACATCATCAACACATCTCTAGAGTTTGGCTCCGTCCCCGATATCTTCAAGTCTGCCATCGTCCGTCCTCTCCTAAAAAAAAACAACCTCGACCCAAACAAACTCAAGAACTACCGCCCAGTCTCCAATCTCTCTTTCCTGTCCAAGCTTCTTGAGTAGGTTGTACTCAACCAACTCAACCTCCAAGTCGCCGACAACAACCTCCTCAGTCCTTTCCAGTCTGCCTATCGCAAACATCACAGCACTGAAACAGCCCTTCTACATATCCTTAACGACCTGCTTCTCTCCACTGACTCGGGCAACATCTCCCTTCTTACGCTACTCGATCTCTCTGCCGCCTTCGACACAATAGACCACTCTATCCTCCTCCACCGCCTTCACCACTCCTTTGGCATCACTGACTCTGCTCACTCCTGGTTTCTCTCCTACCTCTCCGACAGTCAGCAGTCCGTCACCATCGACGGCGTCTCCTCCAACCTAGTCAGGCTCTCCTGCGGAGTTCCACAGGACCTTTTCACACTCTAACCTCCCCCATGTCCAACATCATCCAGTCTCACCACATACACCACCACCTCTACGCTGACGACTCACAACTACTAGACAAAAACAAACTCGACAACACTCAGACACTACTGACTCGCACTGCTGACCGCTATGAAGACGTGAAAAACTGGATGACAGCAAACAAGCTGAAACTGGTAGGCACTCGCCAGAAACTTTCCCAGCTCCCTCCCTCTCTCCACCTTCAACTCGACAGCACCCCCATCTCCCTCTCTGACTCGGTCAAGAACCTTGGCGTTATCCTCGATTTTTCTCTTTTCATGACCAGCTTCGTCTCCGCCACGGCCCAGGCATGTTATTTCCACCTCCGCCGCATCAGTCAGATCAGAAAATACCTCACTATCGAAGCTGCCACCAAACTCGCTGTCTCTCTCATCCTATCTCGCATCGACTACTGCAACTCTCTCCTTTCCGACCTTCCTCACTCCACCACTCTCACTCTCCAGCGCGTCCAGAATAATGTTGCCCGCCTCATCCTCAGAAGAAAAAAAATCCGACCACATCACTCCCCTGCTCAAGCTCCTTCACTGGCTCCCCATCCCCCAACGCATTCAATACAAGATTCTGTCTCTCTGCTACAAATCCCTGAACAACTACGCTCCTGCCTATCTCCCCAACTTACTTCACCCCTACACTCCTCCCCGCTCCCTCCGCTCCGCCTCCGACCCTCTCCGCCTCCTCATCCCCCGCACCAAACTTAGCACTTTCGGCCCCCGCTCCTTCTCAGTATACGGTCCATCTAACTGGAACACTCTCCCACTCTCTCTCCGTCAGAAACACTCGCTCTCCTCCTTCCAGTTCGCCCTCAAAACTCACCTCTTTCAACAGTTCTAGCACTATATCACCACACTCCCCACCCCAAGCTGACCGTCGTAACGTATTTTCACTGTGTTACGTGAGTCATTTTCTAAAGTGTGCGCATGCTTGTGTGAGTTGTGAGTGCGCGCTTAGAGTTATAATTATTATAAGATAAGCTCATTATAAATAACGTAATTATTATTATTATTATTATTATTATTATTATTATTTATGGCAGAGAGCCATTTATCAATTAAATGATTGAGGGCAGTTTGGCACGAATGTAGAGGTCGAAATCCTGATTGTGCTGCAGTTATCAGATGGTTTTGCTCCAGAAAGTTTAGAACATGAGTATGGATATGTTTCTCGAGCGGTTTTGAAATACAGGATAATATGGAAATGGGTCTGTACTCGTTTAGGTCGCATAAATCTTTGCTTTTAGGAAGAGGGATTACCTTCGCTTTTTTTAGCTCGTCGGGAAAAACGTTATGTCTGATCGATAAATTATAAATAAAGGTCAGGGATTCGACGACGTAGGGCAGAGATAGTTTTAAAATTGACTATTAATACCATCTGGACCGCAAGACGATTTGTTCTTTTAACTTGGATTAAGATTTGCCTACATCTAGGACAGTCATAAGCGGTACTAAAAATGAGCCGCAGGCTCTCTGTTGACTATGGTGACATAGTTGATGAGAGCAAGTGTAGTTTACAGGGTTAGGTGTATTTGACTTCGCCAGAGTTTGAGCAACAGTTATGAAGTGAGCGTTGAACGCATCAGCAGTAAGATCGGGCGGAATATTAGGCAGCAGTAAGATCGGGCGGAATATTAGGCGATCGTTTACTGTTACCTTTTGTAAAAATGTTTATTACTTGCCAGTCTGAATGGATTTCTTTGCCGTCGGCAATAACTTGTTCTGCATTTTGCCTCTGTGCTTTACGAACTAGAGATTTGACATGGTTTCGCTGCTTCTTGTATTCAGTAAATTTCGAGAGAGAGAGAGAGAGAGAGAGAGAGAGAGAGAGAGAGAGAGAGAGAGAGAGAGAGAGAGAGAGAGAGAGAGTAAGAGAGAGAGAGAGAGATGCTTCTATGAGCTAAGGGTGTCCCACGTTCCATGCTGTTACTGTCAATAAACAATTTCAGTTATATATAGTGATACCAAAATTATCAAATAATTCACATAACATTTTTGTGGCATTTCGTTTTGATATCAGCTCCAAATCCATGTTCAGAAAGTGGTCTTTGGTGTTCACTAATGACAATGCTTTTTGTCTACCGTATTGAAAATACAGTAGACTTTGCAATGGGGCTGGTCGCAGCGCATTCCATAGCATGCACATGATGTTTTTGGCGTGCGGGGCAGATATTCTGGCAAAGAAGTAACAAGATAAAAATTTCGTCACGTCTAGCTACGCAAACCCTGCTATAGAACGTCTTAATATCGCCAAAGCGGCGTAAGTGTGTGTGTGTGTGTGTGTGTGTGTGTGTGTGTGTGTGTGTGTGTGTGTGTGTGTGTGTGTGTGTGTGTGTGTGTGTGTGTGTGTGTGTGTGTGTGTGTGTGTGTGTGTGTGTGTGTGTGTGTGTGTGTGTGTGTGTGTGTGTGACAGCAACTAAAGCCCGAATTTGAGGACGGACAAGCTTGAAAGTTTAGGATTTTGTCCCTAAAAGAATTATTTCGAGGCCAAAGCGTCGTGTGTGTGTGTGCTAGAGAACGGTTTTTTTTTCGCCAAAGCGCTGTATGTGTGTGTGTGTGTGTGTGTGTGTGTGTGTGTGTGTGTGTGTGTGTGTGTGTGTGTGTGTGTGACAGCGACTAGAGCACGCTTTTGAGCACGGACAAGCTCGAAATTTTAAGATATTTTCCCTAAAAGAATTATTTCAAAAACCTTTTTGGGATTTCGTGATTAAGATGCTATCTGGTGAGAAAATGACCGTTTAACCAAAACCATTTGATCCACACTGGAGTCCATAATTTTTCTCTCTCTTTTTTTTTACTAGATATTTTGCGTATAGCTGGATAAAAAAAGATATTGAATGCGTGTGTTAACCAGCATTGTACCTGTAGAACATTTTGAGTGATAATTAAATATTTGTTTAAAATATATATTTTCACGTTTTGGGAATTTATTTCACAAATTATATGGGTTAATCTTAAAACAATTAAATTTTGTTTACGAATAATCTCTTGGCTTGACTTCGCGGACGAAGATTTTATAGGAGTTGCCCACGACGTCTGCAGGCTTGTTCGTGGCTGCGGAGGCAAATCCGGGACAGGCAGGTTCGACCGCAGTGGCTGCAGGGGAAGGTATGACCAGGGTTCTGAGTTGCGGCATCTCTGTTTTTTCTCATGAGCCGCTTGTCCTTAAGGCTAGCTCTGCGAGAGTCCTCAAAGGAGACAGCTGCCTTGTAAATGGTGGAGCGCCAGGTGTCACGGTCCACAGCAAGCGAGGACCACTGGTGGTGGTCGATTTGGCAGGCACTAAGTGACTTCTTGAGACAGTCTTTGTATCTCTTCTTTGGTGCCCCTCTGTCACGGTGTCCAGTAGCAAGCTCGCCGAACAGGGTGATCTTTGGTAGGCGATGATCCTCCATCCTGGAGACATGCCCCACCCAGCGGAGCTGTGTCCGCAGCAGCAAGGCCTCGATGCTCACAGTTTCAGCCTGTTCAAGGACCTCGACGTTGGTGACATAGTCACTCCAGTGAATGCCC
This sequence comes from Semisulcospira habei, assembly GCA_036245525.1. Classification (NCBI taxonomy): domain Eukaryota; kingdom Metazoa; phylum Mollusca; class Gastropoda; family Semisulcospiridae; genus Semisulcospira; species Semisulcospira habei. The sequence goes on along the minus strand of BTPG01000003.1, from coordinate 253,391,799 downwards.
AGGATGGTACGCAGGCAGCGCTGGTGGAAACGTTCGAGGAGTCGTAGTTGGCTGCGGTAGAGGGCCCAGGACTCGGAACCATACAGCAGGGTGGTGAGGACCACAGCTCTGTACACGCTGATCTTGGTGCCTGTTTTCAGCTGTTGATTGTGCCACACCCGCTTGAAAAGTCGCCCGAAGCGCTGTTCGCTTTTGCCAGCCTGCTGTCAAGCTCCCTGTCCAGCTTGGCGTCCGACGTGATAATGCAGCCAAGGTACGTAAACTGGTGCACTGACTTTAGTTCAGACTCGCCAATGGTGATGTGAGGAGGGCGATACACTGTCTTGGGTGCCGGCTGATGGAGGACCTCTGTCTTTTTCAGACTGACCTCAAGTCCAAAGAGCTGGGCAGCGTCTGCGAAGCAGGACGTGATGCGCTGCAGGGCTCTCTCTGTGTGTGCAACGAGGGCAGCGTCATCAGCAAAAAGCAGCTCACGAATCAGTTGGCTGCTTTTTGCTGATGACGCTGCCCTCGTAAAAATAACAATAATAATAATAACGTATATTTTTAAGGCGCCTATACTTTAGATAGAAAAGCTCTAGGCGCCGTACAAATGACGTACTAATATCCTACAACACATATATAGTCCCAAACATACACACTCACGCAACAAGATATACAAGAAAAATAAGAATATCAAAATGAACACACAAACAAAAAATGCTCACAAACAAAAGACACACGTTTACCATAAAACTAACAACGGATACACAGACAGCCTTCACCGACAACGAAATGTTGACAAAAAGAAGAATTATAACGATAAATGCACGTTTAAAGGAATAAAAGCGTCTTTAAAGACTGCCGGGAAATATTGGCTGATTCAACATATCTGAGGGACTGTGGGAGTTTATACCAAAGGAACAAGACCTCTCGCCAAAAGACTTAGTTCTCACAATCGAAAAGCGTGATAGTGTAACGTCAGCTGAAAAAAGGAGCTGTCTTGAAGGTGTGTACAAATGAAGAAGCTCAGAAAGATAGACAGGGTCAGTAGAAGGAGACAGACAGGTATGATAGATGGACAGTACTTTTTATTGTACTCTAGATATGATAGGTAACCAATTGAGTGAACGCAGGATGGGTGTGACGTAGTCTGACTTCTTTGCTTTGACAACAAGCCGTGCTGCTGAGTTCTGCACCCTATGGAGCCGATCCAGATGGTACTGAGGACAGCCATAAAAAAAACAAGAAAAACAGAAGATAGTGGTAGAAAACCCTTTAAAATAGAAACAAATAACAACGTTTCGGATCAAAGATCCTTCCTCAGGTGACATGGAAACAAACGTAGAACAGAAAAGAACACCAGAAAGAAAAGACGTCATCCTGTATAGAGAGAATTTAGAATGACGTAAAAAAAAAAAAAAAAAAAAAAAAAAAAAAAAAAAAAAAAAAAAAAAAAACCACACACACACACACACACATAATGACGCAAATACACATGCACAAAACACGTACATTCGCATGCACTCGTGCCTACTGCAGCTCACGCACATGCACACACACACACACACACACACACACACACACACACACACACACACACACACACACACACATACACACACACTCAAAGGTAGCATCCAGTATCAACAGTGAGGTCAAGCCTGGCACCAACTACCCATCAGGCCGAGCATACATCCCTAGGGGCGAATGTTCAAGCCGCGCGGATGGTAAGTGCCAAGCCTGTCCGCGAAAAAGGATTCTGTCATTTTGCGGCGGATGAAGTGGGATGTATTTTGCCAAAGGATGCGTATGCTGAAATGTGTGAGGCTATGAGGCGGTTCGTTGAAATGACGTCCAACCTGGTTGTTGTATCCGAGGCGGATCGAACGAACATGCTCCTCGCAGCGTTCAGGGAGTGTACGGTATGTCTCCCCCACATACAACATCTTTGGGCAGTGAGAACATGAGATGACATAGACAATATCCGATGACTGGCATGTGAATGATCGGTGGACATGAAAAGATGACAGGGGTCCGGTGATGACGGGGGATGTGTTGATGTACGGACATGCTTTGCAGTGTGGTTGCTGACAAGGGTGTGTGCCAGGTGGTAAGGTGTTAGATGCGCGAAGTGAACTGTGAACAAGATGATCGCTTAGGTTAGTGTCACGTTTGTAAGCGACCAGCGGAGGCTCAGGAAATATGTCTTTCAATACTGTGTCATTCTGAATGATGTGGAAGTTCCTGAGGAGAATGTTTTTGATGGGGATGTTGTGAGGATGATACGTGATACACAGGACCGGCCGGTCCTCTGCAGCACTGTGAGTTTTCTCCCTCAAAGCTTCACTTCTGCTTGTGGCCTCAGCCTTAGAACGAGCGGTGTTGACGATGTCTTGGGGGTATCCCTGGTGTGAGAAGAAAGTGGCCATGGTTTGGGTCTGGTTGGTGAAGTCGTCGTCGCTGCTGCAGATCCGACGGAGTCGCAGAAATTGGGAGAATGGGATACCGTTTTTGGTGGCGGCAGGATGGCTTGATGAAAACTGCAGGTAAGTGTGGGCGTCGGTGGGCTTGTAATGGACGGTAGTATGGAGTTTGTCAGAGTCGGCTTTGGTGGATATTCGGATGTCGAGGAAGGGCACAGACTCCTCGGAAATCTCATGCGTGAATCGGAGAGACGGATGAAACGATGAGATGAAATTGATGAATTGAAGTGTGTCAGTCATGCTTCTTGAGGTGACGCCCAAGCAGTCGTCGATGTAGCGCTTGAAGAGATCTGGCAGAGGTCCAGTGTATTGAGTGAAAATCTTCTCCTCCACGTAGCCCACAAACAGACAGGCATAGGAGGGCCCCATTTTAGTGCCCATGGCGACTCCTTTTTTCTGTTTGTAGTGCTGACCCATAAATTGAAAGGAGTTCATGGACAGCACCAGTTCGGCTAAGCGGAGGATGGTTGTGGTGTCGATCTTCAGATGATGTTTGCAGATGAAATGTTTCAATGCTATTAGGCCGTCTTCATTAGCATTGAAACATTTCATCTGCAAACATCATCTGAAGATCGACACCACAACCATCCTCCGCTTAGCCGAACTGGTGCTGTCCATGAACTCCTTTCAATTTATGGGTCAGCACTACAAACAGAAAAAAGGAGTCGCCATGGGCACTAAAATGGGGCCCTCCTATGCCTGTCTGTTTGTGGGCTACGTGGAGGAGAAGATTTTCACTCAATACACTGGACCTCTGCCAGATCTCTTCAAGCGCTACATCGACGACTGCTTGGGCGTCACCTCAAGAAGCATGACTGACACACTTCAATTCATCAATTTCATCTCATCGTTTCATCCGTCTCTCCGATTCACGCATGAGATTTCCGAGGAGTCTGTGCCCTTCCTCGACATCCGAATATCCACCAAAGCCGACTCTGACAAACTCCATACTACCGTCCATTACAAGCCCACCGACGCCCACACTTACCTGCAGTTTTCATCAAGCCATCCTGCCGCCACCAAAAACGGTATCCCATTCTCCCAATTTCTGCGACTCCGTCGGATCTGCAGCAGCGACGACGACTTCACCAACCAGACCCAAACCATGGCCACTTTCTTCTCACACCAGGGATACCCCCAAGACATCGTCAACACCGCTCGTTCTAAGGCTGAGGCCACAAGCAGAAGTGAAGCTTTGAGGGAGAAAACTCACAGTGCTGCAGAGGACCGGCCGGTCCTGTGTATCACGTATCATCCTCACAACATCCCCATCAAAAACATTCTCCTCAGGAACTTCCACATCATTCAGAATGACACAGTATTGAAAGACATATTTCCTGAGCCTCCGCTGGTCGCTTACAAACGTGACACTAACCTAAGCGATCATCTTGTTCACAGTTCACTTCGCGCATCTAACACCTTACCACCTGGCACACACCCTTGTCAGCAACCACACTGCAAAGCATGTCCGTACATCAACACATCCCCCGTCATCACCGGACCCCTGTCATCTTTTCATGTCCACCGATCATTCACATGCCAGTCATCGGATATTGTCTATGTCATCTCATGTTCTCACTGCCCAAAGATGTTGTATGTGGGGGAGACATACCGTACACTCCCTGAACGCTGCGAGGAGCATGTTCGTTCGATCCGCCTCGGATACAACAACCAGGTTGGACGTCATTTCAACGAACCGCCTCATAGCCTCACACATTTCAGCATACGCATCCTTTGGCAAAATACATCCCACTTCATCCGCCGCAAAATGACAGAATCCTTTTTCGCGGACAGGCTTGGCACTTACCATCCGCGCGGCTTGAACATTCGCCCCTAGGGATGTATGCTCGGCCTGATGGGTAGTTGGTGCCAGGCTTGACCTCACTGTTGATACTGGATGCTACCTTTGAGTGTGTGTGTATGTGTGTGTGTGTGTGTGTGTGTGTGTGTGTGTGTGTGTGTGTGTGTGTGTGTGTGTGTGTGTGTGCATGTGCGTGAGCTGCAGTAGGCACGAGTGCATGCGAATGTACGTGTTTTGTGCATGTGTATTTGCGTCATTATGTGTGTGTGTGTGTGTGTGGGGTTTTTTTTTTTTTTTTTTTTTTTTTTTTTTTTTTTTTACGTCATTCTAAATTCTCTCTATACAGGATGACGTCTTTTCTTTCTGGTGTTCTTTTCTGTTCTACGTTTGTTTCCATGTCACCTGAGGAAGGATCTTTGATCCGAAACGTTGTTATTTGTTTCTATTTTAAAGGGTTTTCTACCACTATCTTCTGTTTTTCTTTCACGTGAAACCCTAGCGGCAACAGTTTTACTACATAAAAAAAACACATTCTTCTAATTAATAATCGCATGAATTTTCGTAAACGGTTTTTACATAAGCCTACAGTTTGTCTCGGCAGTAGGGTACGATTAGTTTAAATGTGACCTGTATACCTTAGGTGTGAAAATCCGATAATTTTCTGCACCACTTTTTTCGGAGTGATTTGTAAAACAGCTAACATATATCTTTATTTTTCTTTTATGAATAAAGCTATCTTCTCATTAATGTCCGCATGATTTTTCATGAACAGTGTTTGCATAACCCTGCTAATTGTCCTGGCCCTGGGGTAGGATTAGGCCAAATTGGCACTTGTAAGCTCTAGGCGTGAAAATCAGCAAGAAAATTGCAAAATTGATCCTGTGATACGTCAAATGTTAGTAATGCGATGAGTGACGTATAACATCGATTTGTCACTATGAACACGGCGTCATGGAACTAATGATGCCATGACGTGAAGCTTGAAGTGGCGTCATTTCGCTGCTCGTGCCATTCTTCTTCTTCAGAATAGCTATGCTACGCCAGACCACAGAGCTTACAAATAGCGGGAATCGCCGTATGTCCGTCTTTATTTATGTGTGCTAGTGTGTGTGGATCACAGGATGGGTTAGAGTAGAAGGCGATGAATTCCAGTCGCTATACGAGCCCAGATAGCGTACTACTAATAATAATAATTATGGTATTTATAATGCGCTTATCTTATAATAATTATAACTCTAAGCGCGCACTCACAACTCGCGCACGCATGCGCACGATTTAGACAACGACTCACGAACCACAAATTTTGAAATACATTACGACAGTCAGCTTGGAGTGGGGATAGTGCTAGAACTGTTGAAAGAGGTGAGTTTTGAGGGCGAACTGGATGGAGGAGAGAGAGTGTTTCTGACGGAGAGAGAGTGGGAGAGTGTTCCAGGTGGATAGACCGTATACTGAGAAGGTGCGGGGGCCGAAAGTGCTGAGTTTGGTGCTGGGGATGTGGAGGCGGAGAGGGTCGGAGGCGAAGCGGAGAGAGCGGGGAGGAGTGTAGGGGTGAAGTAAGTTTGAGAGATAGGCAGGAGCGCAGTTGTTCAGGGATTTGTAGCAGAGAGACAGAATCTTGTATTGGATGCGTTGGGGGATGGGAAGCCAGTGAAGGAGTTTGAGCAGGGGAGTGATGTGGTCGGATTTTTTCTTTCTGAGGACAAGGCGGGCAGCATTGTTCTGGACGCGCTGGAGAGTTAAAGTGGTGGAGTGAGGGAGTCCGGAAAGGAGAGAGTTGCAGTAGTCGATGCGAGATAGGATGAGAGAGACAGCAAGTTTGGTGGCAGCTTCGGTAGTGAGGTATTTTCTGATCTGACTGATGCGGCGAAGGTGGAAGTAGCATGCCTGGGCCGTGGCGGAGACGAAGTTGGTCATGGAAAGAGAGGAATCGAGGACAACGCCGAGGTTTTTGGTCGAGTCAGAGAGGGAGATGGGGGTGCTGTCGAGTTGAAGGTGGAGAGAGGGAGGGAGCTGGGAAAGTTTCTGGCGAGTGCCTACCAGCATGGCTTCTGCTTTGTCGTCATTAAGTTTAAGCTTGTTTGCTGTCATCCAGTTTTTCACGTCTTCGTAGCAGTCAGCCGTGCGAGTCAGTAGTGACTGAGTGTTGTCGAGTTTGTCTTTGTCTAGTAGTTGTGAGTCGTCAGCGTAGAGTTGGTGGTGTATGTGGTGAGACTGGATGATGTTGGACAGGGGAGAGGTGTAGAGTGTGAAAAGGACCGGGCCCAGGACGGACCCCTGTGGAACTCCGCAGGAGAGCGTGACTGGGTTGGAGGAGACGCCGTCAATGGTGACGGACTGCTGCCTGTCGGAGAGGTAGGAGAGAAATCAGAAGTGAGCTGAGTTAGCGATGCCAAAGTAGTGGTGAAGGCGGTGGAGGAGGATTGAGTGGTCTATAGTGTCCAAGGCGGCAGAGAGGTCGAGTAGCGTAAGAAGGGAGATGTTGCCCGAGTCGGTGGAGAGAAGCAGGTCGTTTAAGATGTGTAGAAGCGCTGTTTCAGTGCTGTGATGTTTGCGATAGGAAGACTGGAAGGGACTGAGGATGTTGTTGTCGGCGAGGTGAAGGTTGAGCTGGTTGAGAAAATGACGGGAAGCGCCGCGTGTCAGTCTTTATTTGGTGCGCCAACGTGTCGGTTGATCGGAGGTTGGCTTAGAGAGGAGGGAAATGGATCAACATAATAAGCCTAAAAATATGAACAACTCTAATGTTCCTTAAAAAAATAACGCATCTGAGCTCCAAACAATACGGTAGGCTTTGGAATGAAATTCTCATTTTGTTTCATGACGTGCTGATCAGAATGTCACTACAGGGTTCGTTTGAACTCTCCGATGATCTGTTCACAAACCATTCAAGACTATTATCTTCCATTTTCCGCGATCAAACAGATGAACCAGCAATTGAATGAAAATATCATAAGACTTTTCACAATCTATTTGTTTAAAAGCATTATAAATGTTCTTTCCAAAGAAAATGAGATAGTTCTTTTTTTTTTTTCATCACTGCATCCGTGTTTTCATTTCATCTTAGCTGTTCATCAAAAACTGGAGCCAAGGAATTTAAACTCACACTATTCAGCAGGACAGGACTATTCCGTATAAATTCCGTTTAAACTCAACAAGCAAACTCATTCTCGTTCCCATATTGTCACGACAAACCTTTAGGTCTACTTGTATTTCATTTTGTCTCAGTCCAAGCTCTGTTCGTGTATGCTGTGCCTGCTGGACGTGTCTGTCTGTTTACAGAGTCTTTTGATGACATGAGGAACACAAAAGTGTATTTGGACAACCGCCTGGTCTTCACCTTTCCTAGTGACAAAAGACAGTTCCACGTCCCGGAGTATATAACAGTGAGCACCAGGGGCCGTGTGATCAAACTGACGCAGGAAACAAATGCAAACCATTATCTCACTGCCTGTGAAGTTCAAGCAGAAGGTGCGTCTTCGTGGGCTTGGGTAACCCCTTCACTGCTAGTATTTGCAAATTGTGTTTCTTAAATCTTTGTTAGAGCAGCGGTAATGAGCGCCAGCTGCCCAATTAACGTGGGTACAGAGTGAGGTCAGCAAGAGGCATAGATCCGCACGAGCCCCCTCAGCTGCGGGGGCTCATGAGGATATATGTCTCGTGCAGTTGGATTGTAAACACGCACATTTATCACAACCTTTTCTTACTTTTAGACGATAAAAAATAAGGGGAATCACAGCGCTGGACAGACAACAGTTGGATCCCCTGCTAACTGTACGTTAAACACCATCATCATCATCATCATCATCAAACACATACACACACACACACACACACACACACACACACACACACACACACACACACACACACACCACGCACACATACACAACTGTTAACTGTTTGATAACTGTTAACTGTTGTCTGTCCAGCGCTGTGATTCCCCTTGGTTTGCATACAATTCTACCAGCGCTAGCCTCACCTATCTGGTTTGTGAGGATAAAAAATAAGAATAAAGCGATTAATACTCCATTCAATGTCATTGTATTGATCACGCTACGTAAAGTTAAGCCACCTAATACTGGCCTGTGGCATCTAAATTGTGACACGAAAGTGTAGTTGTTTTTGTCTACCGTCTTGAAAATACGGTAGACTTTGAGATGGGGCTGGTCGGAGCACGTTCCGTAGCATGCAAATGACGAACATAGGCGGGCACAAATTAGACTCTGACAGTGAAGTAACACTACAAAAATTACGTCATGCCTAGCTACGCTAACCGCGTTGTTTAACGTACATTTGGCTGGAAGCGTTGTATGTATGTATGTATGTATGTATGTGTGTGTGTGTGTGTGTGTGTGTGTGTGTGTGTGTGTGTGTGTGTGTGTGCGTGTGTGTTGTGATGGTGTGGTGTGTGTGTGTGTGTGTGTGTGTGTGTGTGTGTGTGTGTATGTGTTTGATGATGATGATGATGATGATGATGGTGTGTGTGTGTGTGTGTGTGTGTGTGTGTGTGTGTGTGTGTGTGTGTGTGTGTGTGTGTGTGTGTGTGTGTGTGTGTGTGCGTTTCTGTACGTATGTGCCTGAAACTTTGGAAAATGCTTTGATCGTGATGTATTGTGGAGGGCCTTCGAGCATATTCAACTTGGACGACTCGTTCAAGAGAAAAACAAATAAGTTTATATAAAGTCGGTTGACCCACATTTGAGTCCGTAATTTTCGCTCTATTCACTTGGAATTTTGGATATAGCTAGATTGGATATAGACATTGAATGAGTTTGTAGACCAGCGGTGTACCTCTTCAACCTTTTTAAAATAATAATTAATCATTATTTTTTGCAAGTTTTGGAGCCACGTTATATTCCCATCAGTCAACCTTGAAGAGGCTGTGTGGAACAAAACAGTCAGCTTTGGAAGAGGCTGAGTGCCTTTCGGATGAGTGACGTAAACGTCAAATTCGTCACAGTGTACACAAGGTCGTGAGACTAGCGATGCCATAATGTCAACCTTATAGCGACGTCATTTTGCTGCTCGTGCTATTCTTCTTCAAAATTCCTGTCCCTATACGAGCCCACAGAGCGTACTAATAGCGGGAAGGGTCGTGTGTCCGTCTTTATTTGTGTGCGCCGGCATGTGTGTTGATCAGAGGTTGGCTTAGAGAGGAGGGAAATGAATCAAAAGGATAAGCTGAAAAATATGAACAACATTGAATGTTCCTAAAAGAAAAACGCACGTGAGCTCCAAGCAATACGGTAGATGTTGGGATGAAATCCTCATCTTGTTTCTTTGTTGTTGTTGTTTTGTTGTTGTTGTTGTTGTTGTTTTCTATTATCGAAACCACGACAGAATTTGTATGAAATACTCATTACAGCAACAGCATGTATTTGTAAACGACCCCTTCCTGGATTTTGATTGTATTTCTAAATCAGAATCGTGTCAAAGACTGTAGGTTGTGCCCCTTTATAGTAATGAAGACAGCGGGATGCGCCCATATATAGTAAAGACTAATACGACCAAAAGGCCCTGTAGTATGCGTCCTCGTAACATCCGTAGTGTTAAAACCGGATAAGTACCTCAAACTGTGATGTAAATTAGATAATGCCTTGCGGGCAAAGCGTACATTTTCATGGGCCCCTGCGGCTGCAGCGGGTCATGTGAATATACACCTATTGCGGATGGAGCGGGACGTCAATATTTAATAAATGTAAGACGTCGGTGCTATTTTTGACCTAATTTTGGTTTAGTGCTAACTTCTATTGAGAGCAGTATAATAAATGAGCCTTCCCATGCTAATGTTGAGTGCATATTGCAAAAATAATAGAATTATTTAATAATAATTAAGCAGCGACGTGAAGCGCGTGATTCTTTAGAGTATCGTGGAGTTTCCTAGAGATCATTGTAACTGTGTATAATTCATATTTGCCCTGTGTACCATGTGTTTAGACTGTGAACCTAGACAATACGGGCAGGGCTGTAGCCAGACGTGCAGTGCCGGATGTCAAGTCAACACATGTGACACCATCAGCGGGAACTGCACGTGCAAGGAGAGCTGGACAGGGTCACGGTGTCAAGGTCAGAATGGGTGCAGGTTACGGTCTCCTAAGTAGATATTTATAATTAAATAAGCTACGCTATTACTCATACACATAGCTTGGAATGAGAATGTCTTCAGATTACGGGGCGGTCCGTGGCGCAGTGGTTAAGGCGCCTGCCACCAATGCCAAAGGTGCGAGGTTCGAAAACGGGTTCCGGCGTCGGACTTTTCTCCTCTGGAAAGTGTCACCGTTAATTCGGGCGGACCGTCGGGGGTTCTTTCTCCGGGTACTCCGGTTCTTCCACCCCCCAGCCATCACCCCACCCCTCCACACTTTGGTACCGGTTTCAGGCCACTTTACAAATTTCAAATACAAGCGATCAAAAATCTCTGTAACTTCAGTAGCTGAACTGGCCATTCGTCTGTCTTGTACTGTGTTTGTCTTAAATGGCGTAAATCCGTGTCTGTTACTTGAGTGTGCGTGTTGGGTTTCAGTTCGCGGCGCTTTGAGTCGATTTACCCAAAAATTGAGGAAAAGCGCCTTTATAACAACGGTATTATTATTATTATTATTATTATTATTATTATTATTATTATTATTATTATTATTACTATTATACATTCCAAAGGGCCACGCATAGTAATGTATGTTCCAATTCACTCGTTTGCTCTGTATGACTGCAACACTAAGAATATTGCAAACTTCTGTTTGCAATGATCAACCTAGTAGAAGCAGTGCGACATTGAGTTCAGGGCGGTTCCTGTTATCTCCACAGTGTCAGAGTGAGTTGTTAGTTTTTCTGCCAAAGGTTATGTGGGAAAAGGCACTACCATTTGGGTGAAATTTGTTTTCGTTTTGGTCGCATATAACAAACTTCTGAATTGGTGTATTTTGTCGAACATCAATCATGCACTCATCTAGGTTGCACCAGTGGTTACTACAGGTGGTACAGGGTGTCAAACGAGCCCCTGTAATGGCGTCACTGGAACGTGCCCATGCCGGGGTGGCTGGCGCCCTACGACGTGTCAAAGTAGGTAAAATGAATTATTTCAGTGGCTGAAATACACACGAGTGAAGATAAGTTCCTGTCAGTGTGATAACCGAAAACGGTAACATGCATGACTTACTAAGAAGTTTCACGTGAAATATAAATTAATTTTTGAGAGCGGGGCTTTCTGACACTGATCTTTGTAAGCCTGCGAAATTAAGGATTATACCCCGAAGCCTTCGATTTCATGCTATAATCCTTAATCTGAGAAGGCTTTGGGGGTATAATCTTTAATCTGACATTCCTCAGGTTTCGAAGCGTTAGTGTCGCAATCCCCTGGTCTCGATAACGCATGCGTTTCGTTCCAACGTTACATCTGTACAAGAAATCATCACAAAAGGGCACTTGTCCCCGTGGTGTTGAGGTCAAAGTTATGAAAATACATTTTCTGACCAGCATCGCATGAGACGGGCCTCTACAGCCACAGAAACTCATGACAAGTTACTCCTTTTGTTAGATACGACCAGCAGCACAATGTTAACTTTGACTTTTGCAAAAAGCGTTTCGAGCCCAACTGCCTACAGTTTTGTTTTGTTTTACTGAAAAGAGAAGTTTACATACAATCAAGGTCACTCAAGGTCATCGTGCATTTTCGTATTTTGCTCCCATTACATGGTAAGCCTTCCCAGCTGATGTGCGTCACTCATCATCTCTCTCCATTTTTAAATCCAAGCTTAAAACACACCTTTTTTTCTGTTGCATATACTTAAAAACCATTTTGTCTGCCGGCTCATCATGTGTGTGTGTGTGTGTGTGTGTGTGTGTGTGTGTGTGTGTGTGTGTGTGTGTGTGTGTGTGTGTGTGTGTGTGTGTGTGTGTGTGTGTGTGTGTGTGCGCGAGATTTTTGCTCCTTGCAAATCAATGTATGTTTTTTGTTTTGTTGTTGTTGTATGTCTTTGTTTTTGTATTTTGCTTTGTGTTTCATTACTGTGATTGTAAAGCCCCTAAAGCACCTTGGTGATTAGGCGCTATACAAATTACCTTTATTATTATTATTTTTTAAATCTAAAATAATCGGTATTGGTCGTATGCTTCCGCGCTTTCAAAGATTCTTCAAAATACTCAATAAGATAAAATGTTTTTGTTTTGTTTTTCTTTACTTTTGTGTCGCGATTTTAAAGTATTGTTGCAAATCGGTATTGTTGTCTTCATAAAAAAAATTCTAGAGCGCGTATCAATGCAATCTTCAATTCAACGACCTTAATTTACTCTTGTGGAGGAACAGGCCGGGATACAAGGAATTGATGTACAGGGCAGGACGGGTCACACAATGCGATAAGCAAGTCGGTCCATTGTGTTTTAAGCCGCAGGTCGTGGCTTAGGCAGTGAGAATGCGGGCCTGACTTAGGAAGGAAAATAATGCTGTTTAGTAATGTGTTGTTTACTCGTGTCGAATGCTTTTGCAGAAGCATTCGACACGAGTAAAAAGCATTCGACACTGTGAGCAGGCAAGGCATGTAGCAGATCCTGGAGCGACTTGGCTGTCCCCCAAAGTTCCTAAGCATGATCGTCCAGCTCCACGAGGACCAGCAAGGCCAGGTTAGACTCAACAGTAACCTCTCAGAACCATTCCCCATTATCAACGGCGTGAAACAGGGCTGCGTGCTGGCACCAACCCTCTTCACCATCTTCTTTAGCATGATGTTGAAGCAGGCCACAGTAGACCTCGACGATGACGATGCAGTGTACATCAGGTATCGTCTCGATGGCAGCCTGTTCAACCTCAGACGACTGCAGGCCCACACGAAAACCCTAGACCAACTGATTCGTGAGCTGCTCTTTGCTGATGACGCTGCCCTTGTTGCACACACAGAGAGAGCCTT